>JANJGN010000898.1:90000-242668 GCA_026770705.1 Isurus oxyrinchus | reverse complement strand
CCTTCCCGCTCTGTGTGACTCCGCCCGCTTCCCGCTCTGTGTGACTACGACCCCTCCTCGCTCTGTGTGACTTCGCCCCCTCCCCGCTGTGTGACTCCGCCCCCTGCAGCCTGTGTATCACCCCGCCCCCTGCGCGCGCTTTGTGACCCCGCCCCCTTCCCGCTCTGTGAAACATCGCCCCCTGCCCGCTCTGTGTCACCACGCCCCCTGCGCGCTCTCTGTGACCCCGTCCCCTGCCCACTCTGTGTCACCCCACCTCCTGCGCGCTCTGTGTGACTCCGACTTCTCTTCGCTCTGTATCACACCGCCCCCGGCCTGCTCTCTGTGACTCCGCCCCCTGCCCTCTCTGTGCGTCTCCGCCCTCTGTCCGCTGTGTGTGACTCCGTCCCCAGTCCGGTCTATGCGACCCCGCCGCTTCCCGCACTGTGACCCCGCCCACTGCCCAATCTGTGTCACCCCGCCCCCTGCCCGCTCTGTGTCACCCCGCCCCCTGCCCGCTCTGTGTCACCCCGCCTCCGGCCTGCTCACTGTGACTCCGCCCCCTGCCCTCTCTGTGCGTCTCCGCCCTCTGTCCGCTGTGTGTGACTCCGTCTCCAGTCCGGTCTATGCGACCCCGCCGCTTCCCCCACTGTGACCCCGCCCACTGCCCAATCTGTGTCACCCCGCCCCCTGCCCGCTCTGTGTGTCTCCGCTCCCTCCTCGCTATGTGACTCCGCCCCCTGCCCGCTCTGTGTGACACTGCCCACTCCTCGCTCTGTATCACCCCGCCCCCTTCGCGCTCCGTGTGACCCCGCCCCCTACCCGCCCTGTGTGACTCCACCCCGTCCCGCTCAGTATGACTCCGCCCCCTCCTCGCTCTGTGTGACTCCGCCTCCTACCCGCTCTGTGTGACTCCGCCCCTTCCCCGCTCTGCATGACTCCGCCCCCTCACCGCTCTGTGTGACTCCGACCCCTCCCCGATCTGTGTGACCTCTCCCACTGCCCGCTCTGTATCACCCCGCCCCCTGACCGCTCTGTGTGACTCCGCCCCCTCCCCGCTCTGTGTGACTCCGCCCCCACCCCGCTCAGTGTCACCCCGCCCCCATTCCGCTCTGTCACCCTGCCCCTACGCGCTCTGTGTGACTCCGCCCCCTCCCCGCTCTGTGTGACTCCGCCCCCTCCCCGCTCTGTGTGACTCCGCCCCCTCCTCGCTCTGTGTGACTCCGCCCCTTCCCCGCTCTATATGACCCCTGCCCTCCCCGCTCTCTGTGATCCCGCCCCCTGCCCGCTCAGTGTGACCCCGTCCCTTGCGCGCTCTCTGTAATCTCGCTCCTTAGGGCTCCGTAAAACCCCAGAGCCACGCGGATTCCGTGTCAACCCGCCCGGTCCCCGCTCTGTGTCACAGAGCCCTCTACCCGCTCTGTGTGACCCCGCCCACTGCCGGCTCTATGTCACCACGCCCACTGCGCGCTCTGTGTCACCCCGCCCGCTGCCCGCTCTGTGTCACCCCGCCCACTGCCCATTTTGTGTCACCCCGCCCACTGCCCGCTCTGTGTCAGCCCGCCCCCTGCCCATTCTGTGTCACCCCGCCCACTGCCCGCTCTGTGGGACCCTGCCCCCTGCTCGCTCTGTGTGACTTCGCCCCCTGCTCGCTCTGTGTGACTTCGCCCCCTGTCCGGTCTGTGTGACTTCGCCCCCTCCTTGCTCTGTGTCACCCCGCCCCCTGCGCGCTCTGTGACACACCGCCCCCTACACGCTCTGTATGACCCCGCCCCCTTTCCGCACTGTGACCCCGCCCACTGCCCAATCTGTGACCCCGCCCCCTGCCCTCTCTGTGTCACCCGCCCCCTGCCCTCTCTGTGTGTCTCCTCGACCTGCCCGCTCTCTGTGACTCCGCCCCCTGCCCGCTCTGTGTGTCTCCGCTCACTCGTCGCTATGTGACTCCGCCCCTTCCCCGTTCCGTGTGACCCCGCCCCCTCCCCGCTCTGTGTGACTCCGCCCCCTCCCCGCTCTGTGTGACTCCGCCCCCACCCCGCTCAGTGTCACCCCGCCCCCATTCCGCTCTGTCACCGCGCCCCTAGCCGCTCTGTGTGACTCCGCCCCCTCCCCGCTCTGTGTGACTCCGTCCCCTCCTCGCTCTGTTTGACTCCGCCCCTTCTCCGCGCTATATGACCCCGCCCCCTCCCCGCTCTCTGTGATCCCGCCCCCTGCCCGCTCAGTGTGACCCCGCCCGTTGCGCGCTCTCTGTAATCTCGCCCCCTTCGGGCTCCGTAAAACCCCAGAGCCACGCGGATTCCATGTCCTCCCGCCCCGTCCCCGCTCTGTGTCTCAGAGCCCCCTAACCGCTCTGTGTAACCCCGCCCACTGCCCGTTCTGTGTCACCACGCCCACTGCGCTCTCTGTGTCGCCCCGCCCGCTGTCCGCTCTGTGTCACCCCGCCCGCTGCGCGCTCTGTGTCACGCCGCCCACTGCCCATTCTGTGTCACCCCGCCCCCTTCCCGCACTGTGACCCCGCCCACTGCCCAATCTGTGTAACCCCGCCCCCTGCTCTCTCTGTGTCACCCGCCTCCTGCCCGCTCTGTGTGTCTCCTCGACCTGCCCGCTCTCTGTGACTCCGCCCCCTGCCCGCTCTGTGTGTCTCCGCTCACTCGTCGCTATGTGACCCCGCCCCCTCCCCGCTCCGTGTGACCCCGCCCCTGCCCGCTCTGTGTAACCCCGTCCCTGCCCCCTATGTGTAACCCCGTCCCTGCCCCCTCTGTGTGACCCCGCCCCCTCCGCGCTCTGTGCGACCTCGCCCCCTGACCACTCTGTGTGACGCCGACCCCTGCTCGCTTGTTTCACCCCGCCCTCTGCCCGCTGTGTGACCCCGCCCCCTGCCAGCTCTGTGTGACCCCGCCCACTGCCCGCTCTGTGTGACTCCGCCTCCTGCCCGCGCTCTGTGTGACCCCACCCCCTGCCCGCTCTGTCTGACCCCGCCCCCTGCGCGCTCTGTCTGACCCCGCCCCCTGCGCGCTCTGAGCGACCTCGCTCCCTGACCACTCTGTGTGACGCCGACCCCTGCCCGCTTGTATCACCCCGCCCTCTGCCCGCTCTGTGTGACCCCGCCTCCTGTCCGCGCTGTGTGACCCCGCCCCCTGACCCCTCTGTGTGACTACGCCCCCTGACCGCTCTATGTGACTACGACCCTCCTCACTCTGTACCAACCTGCCCCCTGCACGCTCTCTGTGACTCCGCCCCCTGCCCGCTCTGTGTGTCTCCGCTCACTGCTCGGTCTGTGTCTCCGCCCCCTCCTCGCACTGTGTGACCCCGCCCCCTGCGCAGTCTGTATCTCTCCGCCCCCTGACCGCAAAGTGTGACCCCGCCCCCTGACCGCACTGTGTGACCTTGCCCCCTGCCGCTCTGTGTAATCCCGCCCCTAGCCCCTCTGTGTGACCCCGCCCCCTCCGCGCTCTGTGCGACCTCGCCCCCTGACCACTCTGTGTGACGCCGACCCCTGCCCGCTTGTTTCACCCCGCCCTCTTCCCGCTGAGTGACCCCCGCCCCCTGCCAGCTCTGCGTGACCCCGCCCCCTGCCCGCTCTGTGTGACCCCGCCCCCTGCCCGCTCTGTGTAACCCCGCCCCTGCGCCCTCTGTGTGACCCCGCCCCCTGCGCGCTCTTTGCGACCTCGCCCCCTGACCGCTCTGTGTGACGCCGACCCCTGCCCGCTTGTATCACCCCGCCCTCTGCCCGCTCTGTGTGACCCCGCCTACTGCCCGCTCTGTCACCCCGCCTCCTGTCCATGCTGTGTGACCCCGCCCCCTGACCGCTCTGTGTGAGTACGACCCTCCTGGCTCTGTACCAACCTGCCCCCTGCACGCTCTCTGTGACTCCGCCCCCTGCCCGCTCTGTGTGTTTCCGCTCACTGCTCGCTCTGTGTCTCCGCCCCCTCCTCGCTCCGTGTGACCCCGCCCCCTGCGCAGTCTGTATCTCCCCGCCCCCTGACCGCACTGTGTGACCACGCCCCCTGACCGCACTGTTTGACCTCGCCCCCTGCCGCTCTGTGTGACCTCGCCCCCTGTCCGCTCAGTGTGACCTCACCCCCTTCCCGCTCTGTGTGACCCCGCCCCCTGACCGCTCTGTGTCACCCCGCTCCCTGCGCGCTCTGTGTGACCCCGCCTCCTGCCCGCTCTGTGTGACCCCGCCCCCTGCAGCCTATGTATCACCCCGCCCCCTGCGCTCTCTGTGTGACTCCGCCCCCTTCCCGCTCTGTGTGACTCCGCACCCTCGCTCTGTGTGACTCCATCCCATTCCCGCTCTGTGTGACTCCGCCCCCTCTTTGCTCTGTGTGACTCGGCCCCCTCCCCGCTCTTTGTGACCCCACTTCTCCTCGCTCTGTAACACCCCGCCCCTTGCCCGCTCTCTGTGACTCCTCCCCATGCCTGCACTCTGTGTCTCCGCCCCCTGCCCGCTCCCTGTGACCCCGCACCCTGCCCGCTCTATGTCATGCCGGCCCCTGCTCGCTCTGTGTAACCCCGCTCCCTGCGCACTCTCTGTCACACCGGCCCCGGTCCGCTCTGTGTGACTCCGACCCCTGCCCGCTCTATGCGACCCCGCCCCCTCCCCGCTCTGTGTGACCCCGCCCCCTTCCCGCACTGTGACCCCGCCCACTGCCCAATCTGTGACCCTGCCCCCTGCCCGCTCTGTGTCACCCCGCCCCCTGCCCGCTCTGTGTGTCTCCGCCCCATGCCCGCCCTCTGTGACTCCGCCCCCTGCCCGCACCGTGTGTCTCCGCTCGCTCTTCCCTATGTGTCTCCGCCCCCTCCTTGCTCTGTGTCACCCCGCCCCCTCCCCGCTCTGTGTCACCCCGCCCCCTTTCCGCTCTGTATCACCCCGCCCCCTACACGCTCTGTGTGACTCCGCCCCCTCCCCGCTCTGTGTGACTACGACCCCTCCTCGCTCTGTATCACACCGCCCCCTGCGTGCTCTGTGTCACCCGCCCCCTCCCCGCTCTGTGTGACCCCGCCCTCTGCCAGATCTGTGTCACCCCGCCCCCTGCGCATACTGAATCATCCCGCCCCCTGCCCGCCCTCTGTGACTCCGCCCCCTGCCCGATCAGTGTGACTCTGTCCAGTGCCCGCTGAGTGACTCCGCCCCTCCCTGCTCTGTGTGACTTTGCCCCCTCCCCGCTCTGTGAGACTCCACCCCCTCCCCGCACTGTGTGACTCCGCCTCCTCTTCGCTCAGTGAGGCTCCCCACCTTCCTGCTCTGTGTGACTCCGCCCCCTCACCGCTCCGCGTGATTCCGCCCCCTCCCAGCTCTGCGTGACTCCGACCCCTCCTCTCTCAGTGTGACTCCGCCCCCTTCCTGCTCTGTGTGACTACGCCCCCTCCTCGCTCTGTGTGACTCCGCCCCCTCCCCGCTCGGTGAGCCCGACCCCTCCTCGTTCTGTGTGACTCCGCCCCCTTCCTGCTCTGTGTGACTACGCCCCCTCCTCCCTCTGTGTGACTCCGCCCCCTCCCCGCTCTCTGTGACCCCGCATCCTCCCCGCTCTCAGTAACCCCCTTTCTAGTGCATTCTGTATCACCCCGCCCTCTATGCGTTCTGTATGATCTGGCCCCCTGCCCGCTCTTTGTTATCCTGTCCCCTGCGGGCTCAGTGAATCCAACCACTGCCCATTCTGTGTCTCCCCGCCCCCTGCCTGCTCTGTGTGTCTCCGCCCCCTGCCCGCTCTGTGTCACCCCACCCCCTGCGCACTCTGTGTAACCCCGCCCCCTGCACGCTCTGTGTAACCCCGCCCCCTGCCTGCTCCGTGTCACCTGACCCCCTCCCCGCTCTGTATCTTCCCGCCCCCTGCCCGTTCTGTGTGACCCCGCCCCCTGTCCGCTCTGTGTGACCCCGCCCCCTGCCCGCTCTCTATATCCCGCTCCCTGCCCTCTCTGTGTGACCCCGCCCCCTGTCCGCCCTGTGTGACCCCGCTCCCTGCCCGCTCTGTGTGACTCTGACCCCACCTCGTTCTCTGTGACTACGACCCCTCCCCGCTCGGTGGGACTCCGCCCCCTCCCCGCACTTTGTGAGTCCGCCTCCTCCCTACACTGTGTGACACCGCCTCCTCCCCGCTCTGTATCACCCCGCCCCCACCCCGCTCTGTGTGACTCCGCCTCCGCCCTGCTCTGTGCGACTCCGCCGACTCTTCCCTCTGTGTGACTCCACCCCCTCCTCGCTGTGTGTGACTACGACCCCTCCTCGCTGTGTGACTCTGCCCCCTCCCCGGTCTGTGTGACCCCGCCCCCTGCCCGCTCTGTATCACCTGGACCCCTGCCCGCTCACTGTGACCCCGCCCCCTGCCCACTCTGTGTGACCCCACCCCCTGCGGGCTCAGTGAATCCAACCCCTCCCCACTCCGCGTGACTCTGCCCCCTCCCCGCTCTGTGTGACTCCGACCCCTACCCGCTCTGTGTGACTCTGCCCCCTCCCCGCTCTGTGTGACCCCGCCCCCTCCCCGATCTGTGTGACTCCGACCCCTCCCCGATCTGTGTGACTCCTCCCCTTCCTGCTCTGTGTGACTCTGCCCCCTCCCCGCTCTGTGTGGCTCCGCCCCCAACTCGCTCTGTGTGACTCCGACCCCTCCCCGGTCTGTGTGACTCCGACCCCTCCCCGCTCTGTGTGACTCTGCCCCCTCCGCGCTCTGTGTGACCCCGCCCCCTCCCCGATCTGTGTGACTCCGACCCCTCCCCGCTCTGTGTGACTCTGACCCTCCCCGCTATGTGTGACCCCGCCCCCTCCCCGAATGTGTGACCCCGCCCCCTCCCCGATCTGTGTGACTCCGCCTCCTCCCAGCTCTGTGTGACTCCGCCTCCTCCCCGATCTGTGTGACTCCGCCTCCTCCCAGCTCTGTGTCACCCCGCCTCCTCCCCGATCTGTGTGACTCCGCCCCCTGCCCGCTCTGTATCACCCCGACCCCTGCCCGCTCTGTATCACCCCGACCCCTGCCCGCTCTGTATCACCCCGACCCCTGCCCGCTCTGTGTGACTCCGCCCCCTCCCCGCTCTGTGTGACCTCGCCTCCTGCCCGCTCTGTGTTACCCCGACCCCTGCTCGCTCTGTGACCCCGCCCCCTGCTCGCGCTGTGTGACCCCACCCTCTGCCCGCGCTGTGTGACCCCACCCCCCGCGGGCTCATTGAATCCAACCCCTGCCCATTCTGTGTATCCCCGCCCCTGCCCGCTCTGTGTCACCCCGCCCCCTGTCCGCTCTGTGTCATCCCGCCCCCTGCCCGCTCTGTGTGACTCCGCCCCCTGCCCGCTCTGTGTGAATCTGCCCCCTCCTCGCACGTGTGACTCCGCCCGCTCCCCGCAAAGTGTGACTCCGCCCCCTCCCCGCTCTGTGTGACCCCGCCCCCTGCGGGCTCATTGAATCCAACCCCTGCCCATTCTGTGTATCCCCGCCCACTCCCCGCTCTGTGTCACCCCACCCCCTGCGCACACTGTGGCACCCCGCCCCCTGCGCTCTCTGTATCACCCCGCCCCCTGCCCGCTGCGTATGATCCCGCCCCCTTCCTGCTCTGTGTCACCCCGCTCCCTGCCCGCTCTGTGTGACTCCAACCACTGCCCATTCAGTGTATCCCCGCCTCCTGCCCGCTCTCTGTGACCCCGCCCCCTGCCCGCTCTGTGTGACCCCGCCGCCTGCTCGCTCCGTGTCACCCCGCCCCCTGCCCGCTCTGTGTCATCCTGCCTCCTGACCGCTCTGTGACCCCGCCCACTGCCCGCTCTGTGTGACCCCGCCCCCTGCCCGCTCTGCGTGAGTCGGACCCCTCCTGGCTCTGTGTGACCCCGCCCCTTGCCACTCTGTGTAACTCCGCCCCCTGCGGGCTCAGTGAATCCAATCCCTGCCCATTCTGAGTATCCCCGCCCCCTGCGCCCTTTGTGTCACCCCGCCGCCTTCCTGCTATGTGTGATCCCGCCCCCAGCCCGATCCGTGTGACTCCGCCCCCTGCCCGCTCTGTGTGACTCTCTCTCTTCCCGCTCTGTGTGACTCCGCCTCTTCCCCGCTCTGTGTGACTCCACCCCCTCCCCGCTATGTGTGACCACAAACCCTCCCCGCTCTGTGTGACTCCGCCCCCTCCCCGCTATGTATGACTGAGCTCCCTCCCCGCTCTGTGTGACCCCGCCACCTCCCCACTCGGTGTGATTCCACCCCTCCTCGCTCTGTGTGACTTCGCCCCCTCCTCGCTCTGTGTGACTCCGCCCTCTCCTCGCTCTGTGTGACTCCGCCCCCTCTTCGTTCCGTGTGACTCCGCCCCCTCCCTGCTCCGTGTGACTCCGCCCCCTCCCTGCTCTGTGTGACTCCGCCCCGTCCCTGCTCTGTGCGACTCCGCCCCCTCCCTGCTCTGTGTGACTCCGCCCCGTCCCTGCTCTGTGTGACTCCGCTTCCTCCTCGCTCTGTGTGACTCCGCTTCCTCCGCGCTCTGTGTGACTCCGCCCCCTCCTCGCACTATGTCACACCGCCCCCTCCTCGCACTGGGTGACTCCGCCCCCTCGCCGCTCCGTGTGACTCCGCCCCCTCGACGCTCTGTGTCACCCCGCCCCCTATCCGCTCTCTGTGACTCCGCCCCTACCGTCTCTGTGTGACTCCGCCCCCTCCCCGCTCTGTGTGACTCCGCCATTCCTCGCTCTGTGTGACTCCGCCCCCTACCCGCTCTATGTGACTACGCCCCCTCCTCGCTCTGTGTGACTCCGCCCCCTCCCCGCTCTCTGTGTATCCCAGCCCCCTGCCCGCTCTGTCACCCCGCCCACTGCCCGCTCTGTGTCACCCCCCACCCCCTGCGCACTCTGTGTGACCCCGCCCCCTGGCCGCTCCGTGTCAACCCGCCCCCTGCGCAATCTGTGGCACCCCGCAACCTGCCCGGTTCCTGTGATCCCGCCCCCTACCCGCTGCGTGTGATCCTGTCCCTGACCGCTCTGTGTGACTCCGCCCCGTCCCAGCTCTGTGTGACTCCGCCCCGTCCCAGCTCTGTGTGACTCTGACCCCTCACCGCTCTGTGTGACTCCGCCCCGTCCCAGCTCTGTGTGACTCCGCCCCCTCACCGCTCTGCGTGACTCCGCCCCTTCCCCGCTCTGTGTGACTCCGACCCCCCCCGCTCTGTATCACCCCGCCCCCTGAGCGCTCTGTGTGACCCCGCCCCTCCCCGCTCTCTGTGACCCCACCGCCTCCCCGCTCTCTGTGACCCCGCCCCCTGCCGGTTCCCTGTGACCCCGCCCCGTCCCCGCTCACTTTGACCGCGCCGCCTCCCCGCTCTCTGTGACTCCGCCCCCTCCCCGCTCTCTGTAACCCCCTCTCTTGAGCACTCTGTATCACCCCGCCCTCTGTGCGCTCTGTATGATCTGGCCCCCTGCCCGCTCTTTGTTATCCTGCCCATCAACCGGCCCCCTGCCCGCTCACTGTGATTCCGCCCCCTTCCCGCTCTGTGTGACCCCGCCCCCTCCCCGCTCTCTGTAACCCCCTCTCTTGAGCACTCTGTATCACCCCGCCCTCTGTGCGCTCTGTATGATCTGGCCCCCTGCCCGCTCTTTGTTATCCTGCCCATCAACCGGCCCCCTGCCCGCTCTCTGTGACTCCGCCCCCTTCCCGCTCTGTGTGACCCCGCGCCCTCCCCGCTCTCTGTGACTCCGGCCCTCCTCGCTCTGTGTGACCCCGCCCCCTCCCCGCTCTGTGTGACCCCGCGCCCTCCCCGCTCTCTGTAACCCCCTCTCTTGAGCACTCTGTATCACCCCGCCCTCTGTGCGCTCTGTATGATCTGGCCCCCTGCCCGCTCTTTGTTATCCTGTCCCCTGCGGGCTCTGTATCAACCGGCCCCCTGCCCGCTCTCTGTGACCCCACCCCCTGCCCGCTCTCTGTGTGACCCCACCCCCTGCTCGCTGTGTGTGACCCCGCCCCCTGCCCGCTCTCTGTGACCCCGCGCCCTCCCCGCTCTCTGTGACCCCGCGCCCTCCCCGCTCTCTGTAACCCCCCTCTCTTGAGCACTCTGTATCACCCCGCCCTCTGTGCGCTCTGTATGATCTGGCCCCCTGCCCACTCTTTGTTATCCTGCCCATCAACCGGCCCCCTGCCCGCTCTCTGTGACCCCGCCCCCTGCCCGCTCTATGTGACCCCTCCCCCTGCCCATTCTGTGTCTCCCCGCCCCCTGCGCGCTCTGTGCATCCAACCCCTGCCCATTCTGTGTCGCACCGCCCACTGCCCGCTCTCTGTGACCCCGCCCCCAGCCCGCTCTGTGTGACCCCGCCCCCTGCCCGCTCTGTGTGACCCCTCCCCCTGCCCATTCCGTGTCTCCCCGCCCCCTGCGCGCTCTGTGCTTCCAACCCCTGCCCATTCTGTGTCGCCCCGCCCACTGCCCGCTCTGTGTGACCCCGCCCCCAGCCCGGTCTGTGTGACCCCGCCCCCGGCCCGCTCCGTGTGACCCCGCCCCTTGCCCATTCCGTGTGACTCCTCCCTCTATTCGCTCTGTGTGACCCTGCGTCCTGCCCGATCTGTGACCCCGCCTCCTGCCCGATCTCTGTGACCCCGCCCCCTGACCGCTGTGTGTGACCCCGCCCCCTGCCCGCTCTGTGTGACTCCTCCACCTGCGCGCTCTGTGGCACAGCGCCCCCTGCCCATTCTGTGTATCACCGCTCCAGCCCGCTCTGTGTGACCCCGCCTCCTGCCCGCTCTGTGTGTCCCCGCCCACTGCCCACTCTGTGTGACTCCTCCCTCTGCGGGCTCAGTGAATCCAACCAATCCCATTCTGTGTATCCCCACCCCCTGCCCGCTCTGTGTATTCCCGCCCCCTGCGCGCTCTGAGGCACCCCGACCGCTGCCCATTCAGTGTCACCCCGCCCCCTGCCCGCTCTGCGTGACACCGACCCCCTCGCTTTGTGTGACTCCTCCTCCTCCCCGCTCTGTGTGACCCCGCCCCCCTCGCTCCGTGTGACTCCTCCCCTCCTCGCTCTGTGTGACACAGCCCCCCTCGCTCTGTGTGACTCCTCCCCCTCCCCGCTCTGTGTGACCCCGCCCGCCCTCGCTCTGTGTGACTCCTCCCCCTCCTCGCTCTGTGTGACACAGCCCCCCTCGCTCTCTGTGACACAGCCCCCCTCGCTCTGTGTGACTCCTCCCCCTCCCCGCTCTGTGTGACCCCGCCCCCCCTCGCTCTGTGTGACTCCTCCCCCTCCCCGCTCTGCGTGACACCGCCCCCCCTCGCTTTGTGTGACTCCTCCTCCTCCCCGCTCTGTGTGACCCCGCCCCCCCCTCTCTGTGTGACACAGCCCCCCTCTCTCTGTGTGACTCCTCCCCCTCCCCGCTCTGTGTGACCCCGCCCCCCCTCGCTCTGTGTGACTCCTCCCCCTCCTCGCTCTGTGTGACACAGCCCCACCTCGCTCTGTGTGACTCCTCCCCCTCCCCGCACAGTGTGACTCCACCCCCTGCCCGCTCAGTGTGACTCCGCCCCCTCCCCGCTCTGTGTGACTCCGTCCCCTGCCCGCTCTGCGTGACTCCGCCCCCTGCCCGCTCTGTATCACCCCCTCCCCGCTCTGTGTGACTCCGCCCCCTGCCCGCTCTGTATCACCCCCCTCCCCACTCTGTGTGACCCCACTCATGCCCACTCTGTGTCACCCCGCCCCCTGCGCGTTTTACGTCTCCCCCTAGATCGATCTATAAAAGCCCGCCCCCTACCCGCTCTGTGTCACCCTCCCCCTGCACGCTCTGTGTGACCCCGACCCTGCCCGCACTGTGTGACCCAGCCCCCTGCCCGCTCTGTGTCACCCCGCCCCCTGCCCGCTCTGTGTCAATCCCCGCCCCCTGCCCGCTCTGTGTCACCCCGCCCCCTGCCCGCTCTGTGAATCCGCCCCCTCCTCGCTCTGTGTGACCCCGCCCCCTGCCCGCACTGTGTCACCCCGCACCCTGCCCGCTCTATGTGACCCCGCCCCCTGCGCGCTCTGTGTGACCCCGCCCCCTGACTGCTCTGTGTGACTCCGCCCCCGGCGCGCTCTGTGTGACCCCGCCCGCTGCGCGCTCTGTGTCAGTTGGAGGGAAGCGCGGGAGGAGTCGGGAGTTGAACAAGAGCAAAGGTGACGAGGGGAGGTCAGTGAGGTGGGAACGAGGTGATCCTGTGAGCACCATGAGTGCAGCGGGCAAGCATTTACTACTTTTATTGCTGATAGGTTTTAAGATCATATTTTGTGGCTCATTGTTTGTAAGGACTATATTCTGTAACAGGGAGGAGCAGGGAAGAAGGGCCCAAGAGTAATTGATATTATTTGATATTAAGTATCTTCCAAAAGGTTTAATTTAATTTAAAGGGGTAAGTCATGGCAGGAGAGCTCAAAGCCGTGGTATGCTCCTCCTGCTCTATGTGGGAAGCCGGGCACGTTTCCAGTGCCCGGGACCAGCCTGTGTGTGGGAAGTGTCTCCAGCTACAGCTCCTGGAAGCCGGGGTTTTGGAGCTGGAGCGGTGGCTGGGGACACGTTGGAGCAGTCGCGAGGTGGAGAGTATCGTGGATAGAACGTATAGAGAGGTGGTCACACCGCAGGCTAAGAGTCCACAGGCAGGAAGGGAATGGGTGACCTCCAGGCAAAGCAAGGGGACTAGGCAGGTAGTGCAGGAATCTGCTGTGGCTATTCCCCTGCAAAACAGATACACCGCTTTGGATACTGTTGGGGGGAATGGCCTCTCAGGAGAAAGCAGCAACAGACAAATTCGTTGCACCATGTTTGGCTCTGCTGCACAGGGCAGGAGTAAAATGTGTGGGAATGCAACAGTTATAGGGGATTCAATTGTAAGGGGAATAGAGAGGTGTTTCTGTGGCTGCAAACGAGACTCCAGGATGGTACATTGCCTCCCTGGTGCTAGGGTCAAGGATGTCTCAGAGCGTCTAGAGGACATTCTGAAGGGGGAGGGTGAACAGCCAGTGGTCGTGGTGCACATTGGTACAAGTGACATCGGTGAAAAAAGGGATGAAAAGCAGAATATAGGGAGTAAGTTTAAAAAGTAGGACCTTAAAGGTAGTGATCTCAGGATTACTACCAGTGCTACGTGCTAGTCAGAGTAGAAATAGCAGGATATATCAGATGAATACGTGTCTGAAGAGATGGTGTGAAGGGGAGGGTTTCAGATTCCTGGGGCATTGGGACTGGTTTTGGGGGAGGTGGGACCAGTACAAAGCGGATGGGTTACACCTGGGCAGGACCGGGACTAATGTCCCAGGGGGAACATTTGCTGGAGTGGTTGGGGAGGATTTAAACTAAAATGGCAGGGGGATGGGAACCTATGCAAGGAGCCAGAGAAAGGGGAATCAGACAAGAACAAGAGACAGAAAGCGGAATAAGAAACATGATAGTCAGAGAAATCAAGGGCCAGAATCAAACAGGGCCACAGTGTAAAATAGTGGGAACGGGACAAGTAATGTTACAAAGACAAGCCTTAAGGCTTTGTGCCTTAACGCGAGGAGCATTCACAATAAAATGGATGAATTAACCACGCAAATAGATATATACAGGAATGATATAGTCAGAATTACGGAGACATGACTGCAGGGTGACCAGGGAAGGGAACTGACCATCCAGGGGTATTCAGTATTTAGGAAGGACAGACAAAAAGGAAAAGGCGGTGGAGTTGCATTGCTGGTTAAAGAGGAAATTAATGCAATAGTGAGGAAAGATATTAGCTCCGACGATGTGGAATCTGTATGGGTAGAGCTGAGAAACATTAAGGGGCAAAAAACGTTAGTGGGGATTGTATATAGACCCCCAAACGGCAGTGATGATGTTGGGAATGGCCTTAAACAGGAAATTAGAGACGCATGTAATGAAGAAACATCTGTAATTATGGGTCACTTTAATCTGCATATAGATTGGGCAAATCAAATTAGTAACAATACCATAGAGGAGGAATTCCTGGAGTGCATATGGGATGTTTTTCAGGACCAACGCTTTGAGGAACCAACGAGAGAACAGCCCATCCTTGACTGGGTACTGTGAAATGAGAAAGGAATAATTGGCAGTCTAGGTGTGTGAGGCTCCTTGGGGATGAGTGACCATCATATGATAGAATTCTTCATCAAGATGGAGAGTGACGTAGTGGATTCTGAGACTTGGGTCCTGAAACCTAATAAAGGAAACTACGATGGTATGAGGCACGAGTTGGCTATGATGGATTGGGAAATGTTACTTAAAGGGATGGTGGTGGATAGGCAATGGCAAACATTCAAAGAGCGCATGAGTGAACTGCAACAATTGTTTATTCCTGTCTGGCGCAAAAGAAAAACAGGAAAGTTGGCCAAACCATGGCTTATGAGGGAAATTAGAGAGAGTATTAGATGCAAGGAAGTGGCATATAAATTGGCCAGAAAATGTAACAGACCTGAGGATTGTGAGCTGTTTAGAATTCAGCAAAGGAGGACCAAGGGATTGATTAAGAAGGGGAAAATAGAGCCCGAGGGTAAGCTTGCAGGGAACATAAAAGGTTCTATAGGTATGTGAAGAGAAAAAGATTGGTGAAGACAAATGTAGGTCCCTTACAGAAACAGGGGAATTTATAATGGGGAACAAAGAAATGGCTGTCCAACTAAATACCTACATGTGTTCTGTCTTCACAAAGGAGGACACAAATAACATCCCAGAAATGTTGGGGAACAAAGGGTTTAGTGAGAGGGAGGAACTGAATGAAATCAGTATTAGTAGGGAAATGGTGTTGGGGAAATTGATGGGATTGAACGCTGTTAAATCCCTGGGGCCTGATAATCTACATCCCAGAGTACTGAAGGAAGTGGCCCTAGAAATAATGGATCATTGGTGGTCATCTTCCGAGATTCTGTAGACTCTGGAACAGTTCCTACAGATTGGAGGGTAGCTAATGTAACCTGACTATTAGGGAGGCAGAGAGAAAACAAGGAATTATAGACCAGTCAGCCAGACATTGGTAGTGGGGAAAATTCAAGAGTCCATTATAAAAGATTTAATAGCTGAGCATGTCTAAAACCATGGCAAAATCGGACAGAGTCAGCGTAGATTTATGAACAGGAAATCATGCTTGACAAATCTACTGGAATTTTTGGAGGATGTCACAAGTAGAGTTGATGAGGGGGAGCCAGTGGATGTGGTTTATTTGGACTTTCAGAAAGCCTTCGACAAAGTCCCACATAAGAGACTGGGGTGTAAAATTAAAGCGCGTGGGATTGAGGGTAGTGTATTGAGATGGATAGAAAACTGGTTGGCAGACAGGAAACAAAGAAAAGGAATAAATGGGTCTTTTTCCGAATGGCAGGCAGTGACTAGTGGGGTACCGCAGGGATCAGTCCAGGGACCCCAGTTATTCACAATATATATTCATGATTTAGATGAGGGAATTAAATGTAATATCTCCAGGTTTGCAGATGACACAAAGCTGGGTGGGAGGGTGAGCTGTGAGGAGGATGCAGAGATGCTTCAGTGTGATTTGGACAAGCTGAGTGAGTGGGTAAATGCATGGCAGATGCAGTATAATGTGGATAAATGTGAGGTTATCCATTTTGGTAGCAAAAAACAGGAAGGCAGATTATTATCTGAATGGCTTTAAATTGAGAGAGGGGAATGTGCAACGAGACCTGGGCATCCTTGTACACCAGTCGCTGAAGGTAAGCATGCAGGTGCAGCAGGCGGTAAAGAAGGCAAATGGTATGTTGGCCTTCATAGCCAGAGGATTCGAGTACAGGAACAGGGATGTCTTGCTGCAATTGTACAGGGCCTTGGTGGGACCACACCTGGAATATTGTGTGCAGTTTTGGTTTCCTTATCTGAGGAAGGATGTACTTGCTATAGAGAGAGTGCAGCGATGGTTTACCTGACTTATTCCTGGGATGGCGGGACTGACATATGTTGATAGATTGAGTCGATTAGGATTATATTCACTGGAGTTCAGAAGAATGAGGGGGGGATCTCATAGAAACCTATAAAATTTTAGCAGGACTAGACAGGGTAGATGCAGGAAGGATGTTCCCGATGGTGGGGGGTCCAGAACCAGGGGTCACAGTCTGAGGATATGGGGTAGACCATTTAGGACTGAGATGAGGAGAAATTCCTTCACCCAGAGAGCGGTGAGCCTGTGGAATTCATTACCACAGAAAGTAGTTGAGACCAAAACATTATATGTTTTCAATGAAGAGTTAGATATAGCTCTTGGGGTGAAAGGGATCAAAGGGTATGGGGAGAAAGCGGGAGCAGGCTATTGAGTTGGATGATCAGCTATGATCATAATGAATGGTGGAGCAGTCTTGAAGGGCTGAATGACCTACTCCTGCCCCGAGTTTCTATGTTTCTATGAAAGGGATAGCAGCATCGTGGATAGATAGGGAGAAACTGTCTCGTTGGGGGAAGGAGCGAGGATGAGAGGGACACAGATTTCAGTTAATCGGTAAAAGAAGCAGTTGTGTTTTCCTGCTCATTGTGGTCACTTCCTGGATAAACATCAGGACACCGAACATGCCTAAGGGATTGGTTACAGCACAAGTACGTAGGCTGGTGTATGAAGGAATTGAGAAGTTGGGAGCAGTATTACAAAGTTGGAGATCTTGTACACATGTCTGAGTTGGTAGCTTCCTCAGAATGAACTGTTCCGGACAGGAGAGAGACAGGCAAACTGTACTTCTGTCTCTCACCAACTGTCCGTACGCAGAAGGTGTTTTGAATTCTTTGTGAAGTGTGTTGTGGTGTGTTTTCCCAAACCCTCAGTGTGTCTGATCCACTTTACTCATCACTCACAGCAAACTCACATTATGATCAACTCTGGTTAGTTTATTTACATTTAAAACCCGGGGCAGAATGTTCAAAATGTCAACCTCCACATTCACATCCACACACAATAACACACACTCTAACACACCCACACTCCCATCCACACCCACACACACTGGCACACCGGCTCTCACACACACACACCCATCCACACCCACACACACTGGCACACCGGCTCTCACACACACTCGCACACCAACACACACACACACACACACACACACACACACACACACACACACACAACTGATACCCAAAATACCCCAAATCCTTTCTCAGGAAATTCTCCCTCATTCCCTCTGAATAAATCTCGGGAAGCCTGAAGCTGTTGTTTTCCGTCTCTGTTCCAAACTCCATTCCCGAGTTACTGACTCCATCGTGGGACTCCCTGAGTTTGACCCAGACTGTTCAGAATCCTGGGATCGTGTTTAACCTGGAGATGGGATTCCCACCTCATATCCACATCGTCACCAAGACAGCCTCTTCCCAAATCTGTAATATCACCCAGAACCTCCCCGGTCTCAGCTCATCGACTGCTGAAACCCTCGTCCATGTAGTGTAGAGGGAAATTTACACTATCTAACTCCGTGCTGTACCTGTCCTGAGAGTGCTTGATGGGAACAGTGTAGAGGGAGCTTTACTCTGTATCTAACCCTGTGCTGTACCTGTCCCGGGAGTGTTTGATGGGGACGGTGTAGAGGGAGCTTTACTCTGTATCTAACCCCATGCTGTACCTGTCCCGGGAGTGTTTGATGGGGACAGTGTAGAGTGAGATTTACTCTGTATGTAACCCCGTGCTGTACCTGTCCTGCGAGTGTTTGATGGGAACAGTGTAGAGGGAGCTTTACTCTGTATCTAAACCCATGCTGTACCTGTCCTGGGACTGTTTGATGGGGAGGGTGTAGAGGGAGCTTTACTCTGTATCTAACCCCGTGCTGTACCTGTCCTGGGAGTGTTTGATAGTGACAGTGTAGAGGGAGATTTACTCTGTATCTAAACCCATGCTGTACCTGTCCTGGGACTGTTTGATGGGGAGGGTGTAGAGGGAGCTTTACTCTGTATCTAACCCCATGCTGTACCTGTCCTGGGAGTATTTGATGAGGGACGGTGTAGAGGGAGATTTACTCTGTATCTAACCCCGTGCTGTACCTGTCCTGGGAGTGTTTGATGAGGACAGTGTAGAGGGAGCTTCAGTCTGTATCTTATGCTGTGCTGTACCTGTCCTGGGAGTGTTTGATGGGGACAGTGTAGAGGGAGATTTACTCTGTATCTAACCCCGTGCTGTACCTGTCCTGGGAGAGTTTGATGGGGACAGTGTAGAGGGAGCTTTACTGTGTATCTAACCCCGTGCTGCACCTGTCCTGGGAGTGTTTGATGGGGACAGTGCAGAAGGAGCTTTACTCTGTATCTAACCCCGTGCTGTACCTGTCCTGGGAGTGTTTGATGAGGACAGTGTAGAGGGAGCTTCAGTCTGTATCTTACGCTGTGCTGTACCTGTCCTGGGAGTGTTTGATGGGGACGGTGTAGAGGGAGATTTACTCTGTATCTAACCCCGTGCTGTACCTGTCCTGGGAGTGTTTGATGGGGACAGTGTAGAGTGAGATTTACTCTGTATCTAACACCGTGCTGTACCTGTCCTGGGAGTGTTTGATGGGGACAGTGTAGAGGGAGATTTACTCTGTATCTAACCCCGTGCTGTACCTGTCCTGGGTGTGTTTGATGGGGACAGTGTAGAGGGAGATTTACTCTGTATCTAAACCGTGCTGTACCTGTCCTGGGAGTGTTTGATGGGGACAGTGTAGAGGGAGCTTTACTGTGTATCTAACCCCGTGCTGCACCTGTCCTGGGAGTGTTTGATAGGGACAGTTTCGAGGGATATTCTCTCTCTATCTCACTCTGACCGATGCATTTGTCATTCTCACCTGTTCCTGTTCTGTATTTATGATGATGAGGTGTGAAGTTTGGGATTCACATTGTTGCTTTGCCGCGTCCCAGTTTACTTTATCCGTTGAGAATCTATAACAATGATGATTATGAACTTTCCAGCCGCTCGGACAGGGAGAGTCTGCAAAATTATAAAGACTTAATTCAGAGAAATACATCGAAACATTAGGAACAGCAGGAGACCATTCAGCCCCTCTCGAGCCTGTTACACAGGATCAGGAAGAGACCATTCAGCCCCTCTCGAGCCTGTTACACAGGATCAGGAAGAGACCATTCAGCCCCTCTCAAGCCTGTTACACAGGATCAGGAGGAGACCATTCAGCCCCTCTCAAACCTGTTACACAGGATCATGAGGAGGCCATTCAGCCCCTCTTGAGCATGTTACACAGGAACAGGAGGAGGCCATTCAGCCCCTCTCGAGCCTGTTAAACAGGAACAGGAGGTGGCCATTCAGTCCGTCTCGAGCCTGTTACACAGGAACAGGAGGAGGCCATTCAGCCCCTCTGGAGTATTTTACACCATGCTATTGGATCTGCTCTGTACCTTAACCCCCTCGGTTCCGTGACCCTCCATCCCCAACAACAATCTCTCAGTCTCAGTTTTGACGTTGCCCTTTGACCTCCGGCCCCCACAGTTTATTTCGGGGTTTGGGTGGGGGGAGAGTTCCTGATTTCCGCTCCCCTTTGTGTGAAGAGATGTTTCCTGATGTCCCCCCTGAACGTCCTGGCTCCAATTTTAACCTTCTTGCCCCTTGTTCCCGACTCCCCCTCCCCGGCTCCCCCACAACCCACCGGATCAGAGGAAATCGTTTCTCTCCATCCACCCAATCGAATCTCTTCATTGATTTCAACGCCTCGGGTCCGGTCGCCGTGGTTTCGCCTGTAGGCCTCAGGCTTCGAGTATGGATCGCCCGCCTGCATCTTATCCAATCCCTTCAATCTGTTGGACAGACCCCCCCGATCGATTCATCCCCTCGCCTGTCCCAAACTCTGGGAGGCAGAGGCCGGGATAGTGCGGACTTCCCCCGCTTGGAGATTGAGGCCATGACTGGTGGATGGGGAGGGTGGGGATGGGGAGACAGAGGGTGGGGGTGCGTGTGGGGAGACAGGGGGTGGGGACACAGGGGGTGGGGGTGGGTGTGGGGAGACAGAGGTGGGGGTGGGGAGACAGGGGCTGGGGAGACAGGGGGTGGGGGTGGGGAGACAGGGGTGGGTGTGGGGAGACAGGGGGTGGGGGTGGGGGTGGTGATTTAGGGGGTGGGGGCGATCCCAACGGGACAGAGCGTGGGTGGATGGGAGAGTGGGGGAGGGGGTGGCGGCCCTAAGCACCAACTCACCTGAGCAGCTTCGGAGGATGGCGCAGAAGGATCTTCGGTCCCTGAGCATCTGTTCAAGGGTCTCGGACATATTCCGGATCTTTCCGTTCAGCCCCGTCATGTCCTTGTCCATCTGTAGGACTGAGAGAATCACAGGGTCACAGAACTCACAGGGTCACAGAACCACAGGGTCTGAACCGCACAGAAAGAGGCCATTTGGCCCATCATGTCTACACTGTCTCTCCGAATGAGCGTTAGTACCCACTGTCATTGCCCTGCCTTTTCCCCCCTGTACCCCTGCACATTATATCGGTTCAAATAACCATCCAATGCCCCCTTGAATGCCTCGATTGAACCTGCCTCCCCCACACTACCAGGCAGCACATCCCAGACCCGAACCACTCGGCGTCTGAAAACGTTTTCTCTCACATCGCGTTTGATTCTTTCGCAAATCGCTTAAAAATCTGTGTCCTCTGGGCCCAGTGAGAACAGCTTCTCCCCGTCTCCTCTGTCCAGCCCCCTCTTGATTCTGAACGTCTCCATCAAATCCCCTCTCAGCCTCCTTCTCTCCAAGGAGAGCAGTCCCAACATCTCCCGTCTCTCCTTGGAACTGAAGCTTCTCATTCCCTGAACAATCCGTCTAAACCTCTCCTGCGTGTGACAGTGAGGGGTGTGGGATATATCAGAGTGTTACAGTGAGGGGTGTGGGATATATCAGAGTGTTACAGTGAGGGGTGTGGGATATATCAGAGTGTTACAGTGAGGGGTGTGGGATATATCAGAGTGTTACAGTGAGGCTGTGTGATATATCAGATTGTTCACTGTGAGGACTGTGGGATATATCAGTGTGTTATAGTGAGTGTTGTGGGACATATCAGTGTGTTACAGTGAGGGGTGTGGGATATATCAGTGTGTTACATTGAGGGGTGTGGGATATATCAGGGTGTAACAGTGAGGGGTGTGAGATATATCAGGGTGTTAGATTGAGGGGCATGGGATAAATCAGAGTGTCACAGTGAGTGGTGTGGGATATATCAGAGTGCTACATTGAGGGGTGTGTGATATATCAGAGTGTTACATTGAGGGGTGTGGGATATATCAGAGTGTTACAGTGAGGGGTGTGGGATATATCAGAGAGTTACAGTGAGGGTGTGTGACATATCAGAGTGTTACAGTTAGGGGTGTGAGATATATCTGATTGTTACAGTGAGGGTGTGTGATATATCAGATTGTTACAGTGAGGAGTGTGGGATATATCCGAGTGTTACAGTGAGGGGTGTTTCATATATCAGAGTGTTACAATGAGGGGTGTGGGATATATCAGAGTGTTACAGTGGGGGGTGTGGTATATATCAGATTGTGACAGTGAGGGTGTGGGATATATCAGGGTGTTACAGTGAGGAGTGTGTGATATATCAGGGTGTTACAGTGAGGGGTGTGGGTTGTATCAGGGTGTTACAAGGAGGCGTGTGGGATATATCAGACTGTTACAAAAAGGGGTTTGTGGTATATCACAGTGTTACAATGTGGGGTGTAGGCTAAATCAGGGTGTTGTAGTGAGGGGTTTCGGATATATCAGAGTGTTCCAGTGAGGGGTGTGGTTTGTATCAGGGTGTTACAGTGAGGGGTGTGGGATATATCAGAGTGTTACAGTGAGGGGTGTGGGCTATATCAGAGTGTTACAGTGAGGGGTGTGGGTTATATCAGAGTGTTACATTGAAGGGTGTGGGATATATCAGTGTTACAGTGAAGGGTGTGGGATATATCAGAGTGTTACAGTGAGGGGTGTGGGATATATCAGAGTGTTACTGGGGGCGGTGTGGGATATATCACAGTGTTACAGTGAGGGGTGTGGGATATATCAGAGCGTTACAGTGAAGGTTGTGGGGTATATCAGAGTGTTACATTGTGGGGTGTGGGATATATCAGTGTGTTACAGTGAGGTGTGTGGAATATATCAGAGTGTTACAATGAGAGGTGTGGGATATATCAGAGTGTTACAGTGAGGGGTGTGGGATATACCAGTGTGTTACAGTGAGGGGTGTGAGATATATCAGAGTGTTACAGTGAGGGGTGTGGGATATATCAGAGTGTTACAGTGAGGAGTGTGGGATATATCAGAGTGTTACAGTGAGGGGTGTGGGATATATCAGAGTGTTACATTGAGGGGTGTGTGATATATCAGAGTGTTACAGTGAGGGGTGTGTGATATATCAGAGTGTTACAGTGAGGGGTGTGGGATATATCAGAGTGTTACAGTGAGAGGTGTGGGATATATCAGAGTGTTACAGTGAGGGGTGTGGGATATATCAGAGTGTTACAGTGAGGGGTGTGGGATATATCAGAGTGTTACAATGAGGGATGTGGGATATATCAGTGTTACAGTGAGGGGTGTGGGATATATCAGAGTGTTACAGTGAGGGGTGAGGGATATATCAGTGTGTTACAGTGAGGGGTGTGGGATATATCAGAATGTTACAGTGAGGGGTGTGGGATATATCAGAATGTTACAGTGAGGAGTGTGGGGTATATCAGAGTGTTACAGTGAGGGGTGTGGGGTATATCAGAGTGTTACAGTGAGGGCTGTGGGATATATCAGAGTGTTACAGTGAGGGGTGTGGGGTATATCAGAGTGTTACAGTGAGGGGTGTGGGATATATCAGAGTGTTACATTGAGGGGTGTGTGATATATCAGAGTGTTACAGTGAGGGGTGTGGGATATATCAGAGTGTTACAGTGAGGGGTGTGGGATATATCAGAGTGTTACAGTGAGGGGTGTGGGATATATCAGAGTGTTACAGTGAGGGGTGTGGGATATATCAGTGTGTTACAGTGAGGGGTGTGGGATATATCAGAGTGTTACAGTGAGGGGTGTAGTATATATCAATGTATTACAGTGAGGGGTGTAGGATATATCAGAGTGTTACATTGAGTGGTGTGGGATATATCAGAGTGTTACAGTGAGGGGTGTTGGATATATCACAGTGTTAGAGTGAGGGGTGTGGGATATATCAGAGTGTTACCGTGAGGGGTGTGGGATATATCAGAGTGTTACAGTGAGGGGTGCGGGGTATACTAGTGTGTTACAGTGAGGGGTGTGTGATTTATCAGAGTGTTACAGTGAGGGCTGTTTGATATATCAGAGTGTTACAGTGAGTGGTGTGGGATATATCAGAGTATTACAGTGAGGGGTGTGGGGTATATTATTTGGTTACAGTGTTGGGTGTGGGATATATCAGAGTGTCACAGTTAGGGGTGTGGCATATATCAGTGTGTTACAGTGAGGTGTGTGGGATATATTAGAGTGCTACAGTGAGGGGTGTGGGATATATCTGAGTGTCACAATGAGGGGTGTGGGATATATCAGTGTTTTACAGTGAGGGGTGTGGGATATATCAGTGTGTTACAGTGAGGGGTTTGGGATATATCAGAGTGTTATAGTGAGGGGTGTGGGATATATCAGAGTGTTACAGTGAGGGTGTGGAATATATCAGGGTGTTACAGTGATCGATGTGGGATATATTAGAGAGTTACAGTGGGGTGTGTGGGATATATCAGAGTTTTACAGTGAAGGGTGTTGGATATATCAGAGTGTTAGAGAAAGAGATGTGGGATTTATTTGAATATTAGTGAGAATGCTGTGAGACTTATCAGAGCATCACAGTGAGGGGAATCGGATGTATCAAAGTGTTACAGTGAGGGGAATGGGACATATCAGATTGTTAGGGTTAGGCGTGTGGGTTATATCAGAGTGTTACAGTGAGGGGTGGGGGATATATCAGAGTGTTACAGTGAGAGGCGTGGGATATTTGAGTGTTACAGTGAGGGGTGTGGGATATATGAGTGTTACAGTGAGGGGTGTGGGATATATGAGTGTTAGAGTGAGGTGTGTGGGATATATCAGTGTTACAGTGAGGGGTGTGGGATATATCAGGGTGTTACCGTGAGGGGTGTGGGATATATCAGAGTGTTACAGTAAGGGGTGCAGTATATATCACTGCGTTACATTGAGGGGTGTGGGATATATCAGGGTGTTACAGTGAGGGGTGTGGGATATATCAGAGTGTTACAGTGAGGGGTGTGGGATATATCAGAGTGTTACAGTGAGGGGTGTGGGATATATCAGAGTGCTACAGTGAAGGGTGTGGGGTATATTAGTTGGTTACAGTGAGGGGTGTGGGATTTATCAGAGTGTTACAGTGAGGAGTGTGGGATATATCAGAGTGCTACAGTGAGGGGTGTGGGATATATCTGAGTGTTACAGTGAGTGGTGTGGGATATATCAGAGTGTTACAGTGAGGAGTGTGGGATATATCAGAGTGCTACAGTGAGGGGTGTGGGATATATCTGAGTGTTACAGTGAGTGGTGTGGGATATATCAGAGTGTTACAGTGAGGGGTGCGGGATATATCAGAGTGTTACAGTGAGGGGTGCGGGATATATCAGAGTGTTACAGTGAGGTGTGTGGGATATATCAGAGTGTTACAGTGAGGGGTGTGGGGTATATCAGAGTGTTACAGTGAGGGGTGTGGGGTATATCAGAGTGTTACAGTGAGGTGTGTGGGGTATATCAGAGTGTTACAGTGAGGGGTGTGAGATATATCAGAGTGTTACAGTGAGGGGTGTGGTGTATATCAGAGTGTTACAGTGAGGTGTGTGGGATATATCAGAGTGTTACAGTGAGTGGTGTGGGATATATCAGAGTGTTACAGTGAGGGGTGTGGGATATATCAGAGTGTTACAGTGAGGAGGGTGGGATATATCAGAGTGTTACAGTGAGGGGTGTGGGGTATATCAGAGTGTTACAGTGAGGGGTGTGGGGTATATCAGAGTGTTACAGTGAGGGGTGTGGGATATATGAGTGTTAGAGTGAGGTATGTGGGATATATCAGAGTGCTACAGTGAGGGGTGTGGGATATATCTGAGTGTTACAGTGAGGGGTGTGGGATATATCAGAGTGTTACAGTGAGGGGTGTGGGATATATCAGTGTGTTACAGTGAGGGGTGTGGGATATATCAGAGTGTTACAGTGAGGGGTGTAGTATATATCAATGTATTACAGTGAGGGGTGTAGGATATATCAGAGTGTTACATTGAGTGGTGTGGGATATATCAGAGTGTTACAGTGAGGGGTGTTGGATATATCACAGTGTTAGAGTGAGGGGTGTGGGATATATCAGAGTGTTACCGTGAGCGGTGTGGGATATATCAGAGTGTTACAGTGAGGGGTGCGGGGTATACTAGTGTGTTACAGTGAGGGGTGTGTGATTTATCAGAGTGTTACAGTGAGGGCTGTTTGATATATCAGAGTGTTACAGTGAGTGGTGTGGGATATATCAGAGTATTACAGTGAGGGGTGTGGGGTATATTATTTGGTTACAGTGTTGGGTGTGCGATATATCAGAGTGTCACAGTTAGGGGTGTGGCATATATCAGTGTGTTACAGTGAGGTGTGTGGGATATATTAGAGAGCCACAGTGAGGGGTGTGGGATATATCTGAGTGTCACAATGAGGGGTGTGGGATATATCAGTGTTTTACAGTGAGGGGTGTGGGATATATCAGTGTGTTACAGTGAGGGGTTTGGGATATATCAGAGTGTTACAGTGAGGGGTGTGGGATATATCAGAGTGTTACAGTGAGGGGTGTGGAATATATCAGGGTGTTACAGTGATCGATGTGGGATATGTAAGAGAGTTACAGTGGGGTGTGTGGGATATATCAGAGTTTTACAGTGAAGGGTGTTGGATATATCAGAGTGTTAGAGAAAGAGATGTGGGATTTTTTTGAATATTAGTGAGAATGCTGTGAGACTTATCAGAGCATCACAGTGAGGGGAATCGGATGTATCAAAGTGTTACAGTGAGGGGAATGGGACATATCAGATTGTTAGGGTTAGGTGTGTGGGGTATATCAGAGTGTTGCAAGGAGGGGTGTGGGTTACATCAGAGTGTTACAATGAGGGGTGTGGGTTATATCAGAGTTTTACAGTGAGGGGTGGGGGATATATCAGAGTGTTACAGTGAGAGGTGTGGGATATATCAGTGTTACAGTGAGGTGTGTGAGATATATGAGTGTTACAATGAGGGGTGTGGGATATATGAGTGTTAGAGTGAGGTGTGTGGGATATATCAGTGTTACAGTGAGGGGTGAGGGATATATCAGGGTGTTACAGTGAGGGGTGTGGGATATATCAGAGTGTTACAGTGAGGGGTGCAGTAAATATCACTGCGTTACATTGAGGGTTGTGGGATATATCAGGGTGTTACAGTGAGGGGTGTGGGATATATCAGAGTGTTACAGTGTGGGGTGTGGGATATATCAGAGTGTTACAGTGAGGGGTGTGGGATATATCAGAGTGCTACAGTGAGGGGTGTGGGGTATATTACTTGGTTACAGTGAGGGGTGTGGGATACATCAGAGTGTCACAGTGAGGGGTGTGGGATATATCTGAGTGTTACAGTGAGGTGTGTGGGATATATCAGAGTGTTACAGTGAGGGGTGTGGGATATATCAGAGTGTTACAATTAGGGGTTTGGGATATATCAGAGTGTTACACTGAGGGGTGTGGGGTATATTAGTGTGCTACTGTGAGGGTGTGGGATATATCTGAGTGTTACAGTGAGGGGTGTGGGATTTATCAGAGTGTTACAGTGAGGAGAGTGGGATATATCAGAGTGCTACAGTGAGGGGTGTGGGATATATCTGAGTGTTACAGTGAGTTGTGTGGGATATATCAGAGTGTTACAGTGAGGGGTGCGGGATATATCAGAGTGTTACAGTGAGGGGTGTGGGATATATCAGAGTGTTACAGTGAGGGGTGTGGGATATATCAGAGTGTTACAGTGAGGAGTGTGGGATATATCAGAGTGTTACAGTGAGGGGTGTGGGGTATATCAGAGTGTTACAGTGAGGGGTGTGGGATATATTAGAGTGTTACAGTGAGGGGTGTGGGATATATCAGAGTGTTACAGTGAGGGGTGTGGGATATATCAGAGTGCTACAGTGAGGGGTGTGGGATATATCTGAGTGTTACAGTGAGGGGTGTGGGATATATCAGAGTGTTACAGTGAGGGGTGCGGGATGTATCAGAGTGTTACAGTGAGGGGTGTGGGATATATCAGAGTGTTACAGTGAGGGGTGTGGGATATATCAGAGTGTTACAGTGAGGGGTGTGGGGTATATCAGAGTGTTACAGTGAGGGGTGTGGGGTATATCAGAGTGTTACAGTGAGGGGTGTGAGATATATCAGAGTGTTACAGTGAGGGGTGTGGTGTATATCAGAGTGTTACAGTGAGGAGTGTGGGATATATCAGAGTGTTACAGTGAGGGGTGTGGGGTATATCAGAGTGTTACAGTGAGGGGTGTGGGATATATCTGAGTGTTACAGTGAGGGGTGTGGGATATATCAGAGTGTTACAGTGAGGGGTGCGGGATGTATCAGAGTGTTACAGTGAGGGGTGTGGGATATATCAGAGTGTTACAGTGAGGGGTGTGGGATATATCAGAGTGTTACAGTGAGGGGTGTGGGGTATATCAGAGTGTTACAGTGAGGTGTGTGCGGTATATCAGAGTGTTACCGTGAGGGGTGTGGGTTATATCAGAGTGTTACAGTGAGGGGTGTTGGGTATATCAGAGTGTTACAGTTTGGGGTGTGGGGTATATCAGAGTGTTACAGTGAGGGGTGTGGGATATATCAGAGTGTTACAGTGAGGGTTGTGGGATTTATCTGAGTGTTATAGTGAGGGGTGTGGAATATATCAGGGTGTTACAGGGATCGATGTGGGATATATCAGAGTTACAGTGGGGTGTGTGGGATATATCAGAGTGTTACAGTGAGCGGTTTGTGATATATCAGAGTGTTACAGTGAGGGATGTGGGGTATATTAGTGTGTTACAGTGAGGGGTGTGAGATACATCAGAGTTTTAGAGTGAGAGGTGTGGGATATATTAGAATATTTGGGATAATGGTGTGGGACATAGCAGAGCGTGACACTGAGGAGAATCGGATATATAAATGTGTGTCAGTGAGGGGAATGGGACATATCACATTGTTATTGTCTGGGGTGTGTCTTATATCAGAGAGTTACAGTGTTACCCTGCTCTCTTGCCCACAAGTCTGTCCTTGGCTTGCTGCATTGTTCCAGTGAAGCCCAACGCAAACTGGAGGAACAACACCTCATCTTCCGACTAGGCACTTTACAGCCTTCCGGACTGAACATTGAATTCAACAACTTTAGGTCGTGAGCTCCTCCCCCATCCCCACCCCCTTTCTGTTTCCCCTTCCCTTTTTTTTCCAATAAATTATAAAGATTTTCCTTTTCCCATCTATTTCCATTATTTAAAAAAAAAAAATTTTTTTTAATTTTTTAAAAACATTTTTAAAAATCTTTTATGCTCTCCCCACTTCCACTAGAGCTATACCTTGAGTGCCCTACCATCCATTCTTAATTAGCACATTCGTTTAGATAATATCACCAACTTTAACTTTAACACCTATGTGTTCTTTTGTACTATTGTTGTTGATATCTTTTGATGATCTGCTTCTATCACTGCTTGTTTGTCCCTACAACCACACCCCCACTCCACTTCTCTCTCTCTCTCTCTCTCTCCGCCCCCCACACACACAGCTTAAAGCAGTTTATATTTCAACTCTTTCTTGGACTCGAACTCAAGTTCTGTCGAAGGGTCATGAGGACTCGAAACATCAACTCTTTTCTTCTCCGCCGATGCTGCCAGACCTGCTGAGTTTTTCCAGGTAATTCTGTTTTTGTTTTTGTTACAGTGAGGGATGTGGGAGAGATCAGGGTGTTACAGTGAGGGGTGTGGGATATATCAGAGTGTTAGAGTGAGGGGTGTGCGTTATATCAGAGTGTTACAGTGAGGGGTGTGGGATATATCAGAGTGTTAGAGTGAGGGGTGTGCGTTATATCAGAGTGTTACAGTGAGGGGTGTGCGATATATCAGTGTTACAGTGAGGGGTGTGGAACATATCAGAGTGTTAAGGTGAGGGGTGTGGGATATATCAGAGAGTTACAGTGAGGGTTGTGGGATATATCAGTGTTACAGTGAGGGCTGTGGAACATATCAGAGTGTTAAGGTGACGGGTGTGGGATATATCAGAGTGTTAGAGTGAGGGGTGTGCGTTATACAAGAGTGTTACAGTGACGGGTGTGGGATATATCAGAGTGTTAGAGTGAGGGGTGTGCGTTATACAAGAGTGTTACAGTGAGGGGTGTGGGATATATTAGTGTGTTACAGTGAGTGGTGTGTGATGTATCAGAGTGTTACAGTGAGGGGTGTGGGATATATCAGAGTGTTACAGTGAGGGGTGTGGGATATATTAGACTGTTACAGTGCGGGGTGTGGGATATATCAGGGTGTTACAGTGAGGGGTGTGGGATATATCAGAGAGTTACAGTGAGGGGTGTAGTATATATCAGAGTGTTACAGTGAGGGGTGTGGGATATATCAGAGTGTTACAGTGAGGGTTTTGGGTTATATCAGAGTGTTACAGTGAGGGGTGTGGGATATATCAGAGTGATACAGTTAGGGGTGTGGGTTATATCAGAGTGTTACAGTGAGGGGCGTGGGATATATCAGAGTGTTACAGTGAGGGGTGTGGGTTATATCAGAGTGTTACAGTGAGGGGTGTGTGGGATATATCAGAGTGTTACAGTGAGGGGTGTGGAATATATCAGGGTGTTACAGTGATTGATGTGGGATATGTAAGAGAGCTACAGTGGGGTGTGTGGGATATATCAGAGTTTTACAGTGAAGGGTGTTGGATATATCAGAGTGTTAGAGAAAGAGATGTGGGATTTATTTGAATATTAGTGAGAATGCTGTGAGACTTATCAGAGCATCACAGTGAGGGGAATCGGATGTATCAAAGTGTTACAGTGAGGGGAATGGGACATATCAGAGTGTTACAGTGAGGGGAGTGGGATATATCAGACTGTTACAGTGAGGTGTGTGGGATGTATCAGGGTGTGACAGCGAGGTGTGTGGCATGTATCAGTGTTACAGTGAGGGGTGTGGGATATATCAGAGTGTTACAGTGAGGTGTGTTGGATGTCTCAGAGTGTTACAATGAGGTGTGTGGGATATATCAGTGTTACAGTGAGGGGTGTGGGATATATCAGGGTGTTACAGTGAAGGGTGTGGGATATATCAGAGTGTTACAGTAAGGGGTGCAGTATATATCACTGCTTTACAGTGAGGGGTGTGGGATATATCAGGGTGTTACAGTGAGGGGTGTGGGATATATCAGTGTTACAGTGAGGGCTGTGGAACATATCAGAGTGTTAAGGTGAGGGGTGTGGGATATATCAGAGTGTTAGAGTGAGGGGTGTGCGTTATACAAGAGTGTTACAGTGACGGGTGTGGGATATATCAGAGTGTTAGAGTGAGGGGTGTGCGTTATACAAGAGTGTTACAGTGAGGGGTGTGGGATATATTAGTGTGTTACAGTGAGTGGTGTGTGATATATCAGAGTGTTACAGTGAGGGGTGTGGGATATATCAGAGTGTTACAGTGAGGGGTGTGGGATATATTAGACTGTTACAGTGCGGGGTGTGGGATATATCAGGGTGTTACAGTGAGGGGTGTGGGATATATCAGAGAGTTACAGTGAGGGGTGTAGTATATATCAGAGTGTTACAGTGAGGGGTGTGGGATATATCAGAGTGTTACAGTGAGGGTTTTGGGTTATATCAGAGTGTTACAGTGAGGGGTGTGGGATATATCAGAGTGATACAGTTAGGGGTGTGGGTTATATCAGAGTGTTACAGTGAGGGGCGTGGGATATATCAGAGTGTTACAGTGAGGGGTGTGGGTTATATCAGAGTGTTACAGTGAGGGGTGTGTGGGATATATCAGAGTGTTACAGTGAGGGGTGTAGGATATATCAGAGCATTACAGTGAGGGGTGTGGGATATATCAGAGTGTTACAGAGAGGGGTGTGGGATATATCAGAGTGTTACGGTGAGGGGTGTGGCATATATCAGTGTGTTACAGTGAGGTGTGTGGGATATATTAGAGTGCTACAGTGAGGGTTGTGGGATATATCTGAGTGTCACAATGAGGGGTGTGGGATATATCTGAGTGTTACAGTGAGGGGTGTGGGGTATATCAGAGTGTTGCAGTGAGTGGTGTGGGATATATCAGTGTGTTACAGTGAGGGGTGTGGAATATATCAGGGTGTTACAGTGATTGATGTGGGATATGTAAGAGAGTTACAGTGGGGTGTGTGGGATATATCAGAGTTTTACAGTGAAGGGTGTTGGATATATCAGAGTGTTAGAGAAAGAGATGTGGGATTTATTTGAATATTAGTGAGAATGCTGTGAGACTTATCAGAGCATCACAGTGAGGGGAATCGGATGTATCAAAGTGTTACAGTGAGGGGAATGGGACATATCAGATTGTTAGGGTTAGGGGTGTGGGTTATATCAGAGTGTTCCAGTGAGGGGTGGGGGATATATCAGAGTGTTACAGTGAGAAGTGTGGGATATTTGAGTGTTACAGTGAGGGGTGTGGGATATATGAGTGTTACAGTGGTGGGTGTGGGATATATGAGTGTTAGAGTGAGGTGTGTGGGATATATCAGTGTTACAGTGAGGGGTGTGGGATATATCAGGGTGTTACAGTGAGGGGTGTGGGATATATCAGAGTGTTACAGTAAGGGGTGCAGTATATATCACTGCTTTACAGTGAGGGGTGTGGGATATATCAGGGTGTTACAGTGAGGGGTGTGGGATATATCAGATTGTTACAGTGAGGGGTGTGGGATATATCAGAGTGTTACAGTGAGGGGTGTGGGATATATCAGAGTGCTACAGTGAGGGGTGTGGGGTATATTAGTTGGTTACAGTGAGGGGTGTGGGATATATCAGAGTGTCACAGTGAGGGGTGTGGGATATATCAGTGTGTTACTTTGAGGTGTGTGGGATATATCAGAGTGTTACAGTGAGGGGTGTGGGGTATCTCAGAGTGTTACAGTGAGGGGTGTGGGATATATCAGAGTGTTGCAATTAGGGGTTTGGGATATATCAGAGTGTTACAGTGAGGGGTGTGGGGTATATTAGTGTGCTACAGTGAGGGTGTGGGATATATCTGAGTGTTACAGTGAGGGGTGTGGGATATATCAGTGTGTTAGAGTGAGGGGTGTGCGTTATATCAGAGTGTTACAGTGAGGGGTGTGGGATATATCAGTGTTACAGTGAGGGGTGTGGAACATATCAGAGTGTTAAGGTGAGGGGTGTGGGATATATCAGAGTGTTACAGTGAGGGGTGTGGGATATATCCGTGTTACAGTGAGGGGTGTGGAACATATCAGAGTGTTAAGGTGAGGGGTGTGGGATATATCAGAGTGTTAGAGTGAGGGGTGTGCGTTATACAAAAGTGTTACAGTGAGGGGTGTGGGATATATCAGAGTGTTAGAGTGAGGGGTGTGCGTTATTCACGAGTGTTACAGTGAGGGGCGTGGGATATATCAGAGTGTTACAGTGAGGGGTGTGGGATATATCAGTGTGTTACAGTGAGGGGTGTGGGATATATCAGTGTTACAGTGAGGGGTGTGGGACATATCAGAATGTAAAGGTGAGGGGTGTGAGATATATCAGAGTTTTAAAGTGACTGGTCTGAGATATATCAGAGTGATACAGTGAGGGGTGTGGGATATATCAGTTTGTCACAGTGAGTGGTGTGGGATATATCAGTGTGTTATAGTGAGGGGTGTGGGATATATCAGAGTGTTACAGTGAGGGGTGTGGGATATATTAGTGTGTTACAGTGAGGGGTGTGGTATATCAGAGTGTTAGAGTGATGGGTGGCTGTTATATAAGAGTGGTACGGTGACGGGTGTGGGATATATCAGAGTATTACAGTGAGTGGTGTGTGATATATCAGAGTGTTACAGTGAGGGGTGTGGGATATATCAGAGTGTTACAGTGAGGGGTGTGGGATATATTAGACTGTTACAGTGCGGGGTATGGGATATATCAGGGTGTTACAGTGAGGGATGTGGGATATATCAGAGAGTTACAGTGAGGGGTGTGGTATATATCAGAGTGTTACAGTGAGGGTTGTGGGATATATCAGAGTGTTACAGTGAGGGTTTTGGGTTATATCAGAGTGTTACAGTGAGGGGTGTGGGATATATCAGTGTGTTACAGTGAGGCTGTGGAATGTATCAGAGTGTGACAGTGAGGGGTGTGGGATATATCAGTGTGTTACAGTGAGGGGTGTGGGGTATATCAGATTGTTACAGTGAGGGGTGTGGGATATATCTGTGTGTTACAGTGAGCGGTGTGGGATATATCAGACTGTTACAGTGAGGGGTGTGGGATATATCAGAGTGATACAGTTAGGGGTGTGGGTTATATCAGAGTGTTACAGTGAGTGGCGTGGGATATATCAGAGTGTTACAGTGAGTGGTGTGGGATATATCAGAGTGTTACAGTGAGGGGTGTGTGGGATATATCAGTGTGTTACAGTGAGGGGTGTGGGATATATTAGTGTGTTACAGTGAGGGGTGTGGGATATCAGAGTGTTAGAGTGATGGGTGGGTGTTATATAAGAGTGGTACTGTGAGGGGTGTAGGATATATCAGAGCATTACAGTGAGGGGTGTGGGATATATCAGAATGTTACTGTGAGGGGTGTGGGATATATCAGAGTGTTACAGTGAGGGGTGTGCGTTATACAAGAGTGTTACAGTGAGGGGTCTGGGATATATCAGAGTGTTACAGTGAGGGATGTGGGATATATCAGTGTGTTACAGTGAGGGGTGTGGGATATATCAGTGTTAGAGTGAGGGTTGTGGGACATATCAGAGTGTAAACGTGAGGGGTGTGAGATATATCAGAGTTTGAAAGTGACTGGTCTGAGATATATCTGAGTGTTAGAGTGAGGGGTGTGGGTTATATCAGAGTGATACAGTGAGGGGTGTGGGATATATCAGTTTGTTACAGTGAGTGGTGTGGGATATATCAGTGTGTTACAGTGAGGGGTGTGGGATATATCAGAGTGTTACAGTGAGGGGTGTGGGATATATTAGTGTGTTACAGTGAGGGGTGTGGGATATCAGAGTGTTAGAGTGATGGGTTGGTGTTATATAAGAGTGGTACAGTGAGGGGTGTGGGATATATCAGAGTGTTACAGTGAGTGGTGTGTGATATATCAGAGTGTTACAGTGAGGGGTGTGGGATATATCAGAGTGTTACAGTGAGGGGTGTGGGATATATTAGACTGTAACAGTGCGGGGTGTGGGATATATCAGGGTGTTACAGTGAGGGTTGTGTGATATATCAGAGAGTTACAGTGAGTGGTGTGGTATATATCAGAGTGTTACAGTGAGGGGTGTGGGATATATCAGAGTGTTACAGTGAGGGTTTTGGGTTATATCAGAGTGTTACAGTGAGGGGTGTGGGATATATCAGTGTGTTACAGTGAGGGGTGTGGGATATATCAGAGTGTGTCAGTGAGTGTTGTCGGATATATCAGTGTGTTACAGTGAGGGGTGTGGGGTATATCAGAGTGTTACAGTGAGGGGTGTGGGATATATCAGTGTGTTACAGTGAGGGGTGTGGGATATATCAGTGTGTTACAGTGAGGGCTGTGGGATATATCAGACTGTTACAGTGAGGGGTCTGGGATATATCAGTGTGTTACAGTGAGGGGTGTGGGATATATCAGACTGTTACATTGAGGGGTGTGGGATATATCAGAGTGATACAGTTAGGGGTGTGGGTTATATCATAGTGTTACAGTGAGGGGTGTGGGATATATCAGAGTGTTACAGTGAGGGGTGTGGGATATATCAGAGTGTTACAGTGAGGGGTGTGTGGGATATATCAGAGTGTTACAGTGAGGGGTGTATGATATATCAGAGCATTACAGTGAGGGGTGTGGGATATATCAGAGTGTTACAGTGAGGGGTGTGGGATATATCAGAGTGTTACAGTGAGGGGTTGGGATATATCAGAGTGTTACAGTGACGGGTGTGGGATATATCAGAGTGTTGCAGTGAGGGGTGTGGGATATATCAGACTGTTACATTGAAGGGTCTGGGATATATCAGAGTGTTACAGTGAGGGGAGTGGGATATATCAGACTGTTACAGTGAGGTGTGTGGGATGTATCAGGGTGTTACAGCGAGGTGTGTGGCATGTATCAGTGTTACAGTGAGGGGTGTGGGATATATCAGAGTGTTACAGTGAGGTGTGTTGGATGTCTCAGAGTGTTACAATGAGGTGTGTGGGATGTATCAGTGTGTTACGTGAGGGATGTGGGATATCAGAGTGTTACAGTGATGGGTGCCTAATATATCAGAGGTGTTATAGTGAGTGGTGTGGTTTATATCAGAGTGTTAGTGCGAGAGGGTTTGAAAGTTTGAATGAACTACCCTGCTGATTTAAACCTCGAGAGGTGTTGCTGCTTCTCCCTTTAAAGTGTAACCTCAAACTCAGGATTTGGGTAAACACACCACAGCCTATTTCCACCTTGAAAACACCCCTGCTTCCGGACAGAGGGAGAGAAAATAAAGGATTTCAGTGAGGGGTGTGGGATATATCAGAGTGTTACAGTGAGGGGTGTGGGATATATCAGAGTGTTACAGTGAGGGGTGTGGGGTATATCAGAGTGTTACAGTGAGGGGTGTGGGGTATATCAATATGTTACAGTGAGGGGTGTGGGATATATCAGAGTGTGACAGTGACGGGTGTGGGGTATATCAGAGTGTTACAGTGAGGGATGTGGGATATATCAGAGTGTTAGAGTGAGGGGTGTGGGATATATCAGAGTGTTACAGTGAGGAGTGTGGGATATATCAGTGTTACAGTGAGGGGTGTTGTGTGTATCAGAGTGTTACAGTGGGCGGTGTGGGATATTTCAGAGTGTTACAGTGAGGCGTGTGGGATATATCAGTGTTACAGTGAGGGGTGTGGGATATATCAGTGTTACAGTGAGGGGTGTAGGATATATCAGTGTGTTACAGTGAGAGGTGTGGGATATATCAGTGTTACAGTGAGGGGTGTAGGATATATCAGTGTTATAGTGAGGGGTGTAGGATATATCAGAGTGTTACAGTGAGGGGTGTGGGATATATCAGAGTGTTACAGTGCGGGGTGTGGGATATATCAGTGTTACAGTGAGGGGTGTAGGATATATCAGAGTGTTACAGTGAGGGGTGTGGGATATATCAGTGTTACAGTGAGGGGTGTGGGATATATCAGAGTGTTACAGTGAGGGGTGTGGGATATATCAGAGTGTTACAGTGAGGGGTGCGGGATATATCAGAGTGTTACAGTGAGGGGTGTAGGTTATATCAGAGTGTTACAGTGAGGTTTGTGGGATATATCAGAGTGTTACAGTGAGTGTTGTGGGATATATCAGAGTGTTACAGTGAGGTGTGTGGGATATATCAGAGTGTTGCAGTGAGGCGTGTGGGATATATCAGAGTGTTACAGTGAGGGGTGTGGGATATATCAGAGTGTTACAGTGAGGGGTGTGAGATCAGTACAAGGGGCGTCTTAAAGGAAAAGAAGGAGAGAGAGACAAAGAGAGAGAGACAGAGAAAGAGAGGTGGACAGAGGGAAAGACTGAGAGAGAATGGAACAGAGAGAGAGAGAGAGAGGTAGGTAGACAGAGAGAGAGTCAGAGAGAGAGTGTGGGAGTCAGAGAGAGAGAAGGAGACAGAGTGAGAGACAGAAGGAGGGAAAGAGAGGGAGAGACAGAGAGATAGGGAGTGACAGAGAAAGAGAGATAGGGGGAGAGGCATAGAAAGGCAGGGAGAGAGCGACAGAAAGAAAGAGCCAGAAGGAGAAAGAGAGAGAGAGACAGAGTGAGAGAGAGTGAGACGGATGAATGAAGTAATGATGCATACAATATTGGGTAAAGCTTCCTCTACATTATCCCATACAACACTCACAGGGCAGATACAGCACAGGATTAGATACAGAGTAAAGCTGCCACTACACTGTCCCCATCAAACACTCCCAGGACAGGTACAGCACAGGGTTAGATACAGAGTAAATCTCCATCTACACCGTCCCCATCAAACACTCCCAGGACAGGTACAGCACAGGGTTAGATACAGAGTAAAGCTCCCTATACAACGTCCCCATCAAACACTCCCAGGACAGGTACAGCACGGGGTTAGATACAGAGTAAAGCTCCCTCTACACCGTCCCATCAAACACTCTCGGGACAGGTACAGCATGGGGTTAGATACAGAGAAAAGCTCCCTCTACACCGTCCCCATCAAACACTCCCAGGACAGGTACAGCACGGGGTTAGATACAGAGTAAATCTCCCTCTACACTGTCCCCATCAAACACTCCCAGGACAGGTACAGCACAGGGTTAGATACAGAGTAAAGCTCCCTCTACACCGTCCCCATCAAACACTCCCCGGGCAGCTACAACACAGGGTTAGCTAACATTAAACCTGCCTCTGCACCGTCCCCATCAACACTCCTAGGACAGGTACAGCACGCGGATAGATACAGAGTAAAGCTCCCTCTACACCGTCCCCATCAAACATTCCCAGGACAGTTACAGCACGGGGTTAGATACAGAGTAAAGCTCACTCTGCACCGTCCCCATCAAACACTCCCAGGACAGGTACAGCACGGGATTAGACACAGAGTAAATCTCACCTCTCTCTCTCACTCTCTCTCAATCTCCCTCACCATCTCTCTCTCTCTGCCTCTGCCTCTCTCCATCTCTCTCTCACCATCTCTCTCTGTCTCTCTCATTCAATCTCTCTCGTCTTCCTGTCTCTCACTCTCTCAATCTCTCTCTCTCTCTCTCTCTCTCTCACCATTTCTCTCTCTTTCTCTCGCATCTCAATATCTCTCTGCATTTTTCGGCCTCTCTCTCAACCTCTCTCACCATCTCTCTCTGTCTCTTGAACAGTTTAACCTACGTTTACTGGGGGCTGTCATGTTGTTTTTGATGTGTCTCATATTCATGTAGTCACTGTCCTTCTCCATGGTTTGTGTCTGAAGGGTCTCTCTCCTCCGTTCCTGTCCTGTCTGCTTCTCTCTCTCTCTCAGATGTGTCTCAGTCTTTCCTCAGACTCGATGTCAGGGCGAGAACTTCCTCAAAACGGTTTCTATTTTCTTCCTTTTTGTAATACCACTTCCCCTGTGATCTGTGCCACAAAGTTGGTCAGTTAACCATGTACAGCAGCTGACGAAGGCTTTGTATTTTTGCCAAGCACAGGGAGAGCCAACCTGGCTTCAGGGATCATCGGCAGAATTCAAAATCATTTCGCAAGCCTCTCGACTGTTCGTTACAACTGGAACAGGTCTATACGCGCACACACAGACACACACACACACACACGCTGAAACATAAACACACACACACACACACACACACACACACACATGCTCACACACACACACGCTGACACACAAACACACACACACACACACACACACACACACACACGCTGACACATAAACACACACACGCTGACACATAAACACACACACACACACACACACGCTGACACATAAACACACCCACACACACACACACACACACACACACACGCTCACACACACATGCTCACATACACACGCTCAGACACACAATCTCACACAAACACACTCACCTACAAACACACACGCACACACATACACACACTCTCTCTCACACAGACGCACACACTCTCTCTCTCACACACACGTGCACACACACACACACATATGTGCACACACACACAGACAAACTCTCTCACACACACAGAGACACACACACTCATATGTGCACACACACTCACACAGAAACACACACACCCTCTCACACACACAATCTCAATGATCCTCAGAACCCTCTTGGAAACACTAACCAAAAACCTGGGAGCAAATATCACTTGTCGTTTTATTCCAGAGTGGAAAGTTTTTCTTCCTATTGGACCGCCCGGTGAGCACTGAGGTCCGACCTTGCCTTCACTGACCAGGCAGTGAGCGTAGGTACAAACATAGGAACTAGGAGCAGCAGGAGACCACTCAGCCCATTGTGCCTGTCCCACCATTCAGTAAGACCATGTCCGATCTGAAAGTAACCTTATTACATCACAGCCAAGGGGAAAGGCTGAGGGCTTCAAATTCAAACCCCAGAGGGAAACTTGAAACAACTGTTATAACCCATTGTTGCAATTTTTAAGTTTCCAGAAACAGTCTTTGAGTTCAGTAAGTGTTTGATGGGGACAGTGTAGAGTCTTTGATATATCTTTGAGGAAGGGAGTTCCAATGGCTCACGGCCCTCTGAGAGAAAAAATTTCCCCTCATCTCTGTCTTCAATGAGTGACCCCTGATTTTTAAACAGTGACCTGTCATTCTAGATTCTCCCGCAAGAGGAAACATCCTCTCCACACTCACCCTGTCAAATCCCCTCAGGATCTTATTTGTTTCAATCAAGTCCCCTCTCACCCTTCTAATCTCCAACGGATACGAGCCTAACCTGTCCAAACTTTCCTCATAAGACAACCCACCAACTCCAGGGATTAGTCTAGTAAACCTTCCCTGAATTGCTCCCAATGCATTTACATCCTTCCTTAAATAAGGAGCCCAGTACTGTGCACAATACTCCAGATGTGGTCTGACCAGTGCCCTGTACAACTGAAGGTCATAGAGTTAATTTTCTTTCATTTGTTGAGATAAGACAGAGCTATGCTTTATTCTTTGATTATTATCAGCTTAAACATCATGCATTATTTGTTTGAATCTTTTGCATTTATTTTAAGGTGGATTTGAGCCTCTTGCATTTATTTACAGGTGGATTTGTTATTCTGCATGTAGTTCTACATTGGTTTGCTATTGTGTGTTTACTTTTAGGCGAATTTGCATCTCTGTTTAAGAACAACAAAGAACAAAGAAAAGTACAGCACAGGAACAGGCCTTTCGGCCCTCCAAGTCTGCGCTGATCATATTTCCAGTCAAATGGATTTCAATCTCCTGCATTTATTCTTAGGTGGATTTGAATCTCCATTATTTATTCTTTAGTGGATTTGTTATCCTGCATTGCTTTTCTGGTGGCACAATCCTCAGAGAAAAAAAATTCTCCTCATCTCTGTCCTAAAAGGGCAACCTCTAATTTTAAAACAGTGGCCCCTATTTCTGGACTCATCCACAAGAGGCAACATCCTTTCCAAGTTCATCTTATCAAGACCATTCAGGATCATATACACTTCAATCAAGACAAGCCTCGCTTTTCAAAGCTCCAGTAGAATCAAGCCCAGTCTGTCCAACCTTCCCTCATAAGGCAACCCACTTATCCAGGTATCAATCTAGCAAACCTCCTCTGAACCGTCTCAAATGCATTTACATCCTTCCTGAAATAAGGAAGCCAAAACTGCACACAGTATTGGAGATACCATCTCACCAATGCCCTGTACAACTGAAGCATAGCATTCTTACTTTAATAGGCCTCCTCCTGTTCCTGTGTAACAGGCTCGAGAGGGGCTGATTGGCCTCCTCCTGTACCCGTGTAACAGGATCAAGAGGGGCTGAATGGCCTCCTCCTGTACCTGTGTACAGGCTTGTGATGGGCTGAATGGCCTCATATTGTTCCTGCGTAACAGAGTGAAGTGGGGCTGAATGGCCTCCTGCTGTACCTGTGTAACAGGGTCGAGAGGGGCTGCACAACAGGTCTGTCCCTCGAGCGAGCAGCCATTGTGGGCGGTGATATTTTTCGCACAAGATTCTGTGAGACGTTGCGCTGCATCAGCATGAATCATGGCCACATTGCACTGCCCACAGTTCAGCAACAAAACCACACAGAACGATGAGTTCATCAACGTTCACCAGGAACACAAAACCTCAATAACCTGAGCGTCTTTCAGGATAAAGAGAGCAAAAGTTCAACGGAGAGAGGAGTTGGCTTGAGATTCACATTGATGATAAACTATCTTCCTCTCTCTGTCTCTCTCTCTCTCTCTCGCTGTCTGTCAGGGAGAGATCTAAACATTGACCGATGCCTCCCAGTCTCTCTCTCAGGGAGGTATCTGTACACTGACTGGTGTCTCTCAGTCCCCTCTCTCTCAGGGTTATATCTGTACACTGACTGGTGTCTCTCAGTCTCCTCTCTCTCAGGGAGATATCTGTACACTGACTGGTGTATCTCAGTTTCCTCTCTCTCAGGGAGAGATCTGAACGCTGACTGGTGTCTCTCAGTCCCCTCTCTCTCAGCGAGATACTGTATACTGACTGGTGTCTTTCAGTCCCCTCTCTCTCAGGGAGATACTGTATACTGAATGGTGTCTCTCACTCCCCTCTCTCTCAGGGAGATACTGTATACTGACTGGTGTCTCTCAGTCCCCTCTCTCTCAGTGAGATATCTGTACACTGACTGGTGTCTTTCAGTCCCTCTCAGTGAGATATCTGTACACTGACTAGTGTCTCTCAGTCCCCTCTCTCTCAGTGAGATATCTGTACACTGAATGGTGTCTCTCAGTCCCTCTCTCTCAGGGAGATACTGTATACTGAATGGTGTCTCTCAGTCTCCTCTCTCTCAGGGAGATATCTGTACACTGACTGGTGTATCTCATTCCCCTCTCTCTCAGTGAGATATCTGTACACTGACTGGTGTCTTTCAGTCCCTCTCTCTCAGTGAGATATCTGCCCACTGACTGGTGTCTCTCAGTCCCCTCTCTCTCAGGGATATATCTGTACACTGACTGGTGTCTCTCAGTCCCCTCTCTCTCAGTGAGATATCTGTACACTGACTGGAGTCTTTCAGTCCCTCTCTCTCAGTGAGATATCTGCACACTGACTGGTTTCTCTCAGTACCCTCTCTCTCAGGGAGATATCTGTACACTGACTGGTGTATCTCAGTCTCCTCTCTCTCAGGGAGATATCTGTACACTTACTGGTGTCTCTCAGTCCCCTCTCTCTCAGTGAGATATCTGTACACTGACTGTTGTCTTTCAGTCCCTCTCTCTCAGTGAGATATCTGTACACTGACTGGTGTCTCTCAGTCCCCTCTCTCTCAGGGAGATATCTGTACACTGACTGGTGTCTCTCAGTCTCTGTCTCTCTAAGGGAGATATCTGTACACTGACTGGTGTCTCTCAGTCCCTCTCTCTCAGTGAGATATCTGTACACTGACTGGTGTATCTCAGTCTCCTCTCTCTCAGGGAGAGATCTGAACGCTGCCTGGTGTCTCTCAGTCCCCTCTCTCTCAGCGAGATACTGTATACTGACTGGTATCTTTCAGTCTCCTCTCTCTCAGGGAGATACTGTCTACTGAATGGTGTCTCTCAGTCCCCTCTCTCTCAGTGAGATACTGTATACTGACAGGTGTATCTCAGTCCCCTCTCTCTCAGTGAGATATCTGTACGCTGACTGGTGTCTTTCAGTCCCTCTCTCTCAGTGAGATATCTGCACACTGACTGGTGTCTCTCAGTCCCCTCTCTCTCAGGGATATATCTGCACACTGACTGGTGTCTCTCAGTCCCCTCTCTCTCAGTGAGATATCTGTACACTGACTGGAGTCTTTCAGTCCCTCTCTCTCAGTGAGATATCTGCACACTGACTGGTGTCTCACAGTCTCCTCTCTCTCAGGGATATATCTGTACACTGACTGGTGTCTCTCAGTCCCCTCTCTCTCAGGGAGATATCTGTACACTGACTGGTGTATCTCAGTCCCTCTCTCTCTCAGGGAGATATCTGTACACTGACTGGTGTCTCTCAGTCCCCTCTCTCTCAGGGAGATACTGTATACTGATTGGTGTCTCTCAGTCCCTCTCTCTCTCTCAGTGAGATATCTGCACACTGACTGATGTCTCTCAGTCCCCTCTCTCTCAGGGATATATCTGCACACTGACTGGTGTCTCTCAGTCCCCTCTCTCTCAGTGAGATATCTGTACACTGACTGGTGTATCTCAGTCTCCTCTCTCTCAGGGAGATATCTGTACACTGACTGGTGTATCTCAGTCTCCTCTCTCTCAGGGAGAGATCTGAACGCTGACTGGTGTCTCTCAGTCACCTCTCTCTCAGCAAGATACTGTATACTGACTGGTGTCTCTCAGTCCCCTCTCTCTCAGGGAGATACTGTATACTGACTGGTGTATCTCAGTCCCCTCTCTCTCAGTGAGATATCTGCACACTTACTGGTTTCTCTCAGTCCCCTATCTCTCAGTGAGATATCTGTACACTGACTGGTTTCTCTCAGTCTCTTCTCTCTCAGGGAGATATCTGTACACTGACTGGTGTCTTTCAGTCCCTCTCTCCCAGTGAGATATCTGTACACTGACTGGTGTCTCTCAGTCCCCTCTCTCTCAGGGAGATATCTGTACACTGACTGGAGTCTCTCAGTCTCTCTCTCTCTCAGGGAGATATCTGTACACTTACTGGTGTCTCTCAGTCTTCTCTCTCTCAGGGAGATATCTGTACACTGACTGGTGTCTCTCAGTCCCCTCTCTCTCAGGGAGGTATCTGTACACTGACTGGTGTCTCTCAGTCCCCTCTCTCTCAGGGTTATATCTGTACACTGACTGGTGTCTCTCAGTCTCCTCTCTCTCAGGGAGATATCTGTACACTGACTGGTGTATCTCAGTCTCCTCTCTCTCAGGGAGAGATCTGAACGCTGACTGGTGTCTCTCAGTCCCCTCTCTCTCAGCGAGATACTGTATACTGACTGGTGTCTTTCAGTCCCCTCTCTCTCAGGGAGATACTGTATACTGAATGGTGTCTCTCAGTCCCCACTCTCTCAGTGAGATATCTGTACACTGACTGGTGCCTTTCAGTCCCTCTCAGTGAGATATCTGCACACTGACTGGTGTCTCTCAGTCCCCTCTCTCTCAGGAATATATCTGTACACTGACTGGTGTCTCTCAGTCCCTCTATCTCAGGGAGATATCTGTACACTGACTGGTGTCTCTCAGTCCCCTCTCTCTCAGGGAGGTATCTGTCCACTGACTGGTGTCTCTCAGTCTCCTCTCTCTCAGGGAGATATCTGTACACTGACTGGTGTATCTCAGTTCCCTCTCTCTCAGTGAGATATCTGTACACTGACTGGTGTCTCTCAGTCCCCTCTCTCTCAGGGAGATATCTGTACACTGACTGGTGTCTCTCAGTCTCCTCTCTCTCAGGGAGATATCTGTACACTGAATGGTGTATCTCAGTTCCCTCTCTCTCAGTGAGGTATCTGTACACTGATTGGTGTCTCTCAGTCCCTCTATCTCAGGGAGATATCTGTACACTGACTGGTGTCTCTCAGTCTCCTCTCTCTCAGGGAGATATCTGTACACTGACTGGTGTCTCTCAGTCCCCTATCTCTCAGGGTTATATCTGTACACTGACTGATGTCTCTCAGTCTCTTCTCTCTCAGGGAGATATCTGTACACTGACTGGTGACTTTCAGTCCCTCTCTCCCAGTGAGATATCTGTACACTGACTGGTGTCTCTCAGTCCCCTCTCTCTCAGGGAGATATCTCTACACTGACTGGTGTATCTCAGTCCCCTCTCTCTCAGTGTGATATCTGCACACTGACTGGTATCTTTCAGTCCCTCTCTCTCAGTGAGATATCTGTACACTGACTGGTGTCTCTCAGTCTCTGTCTCTCTAAGGGAGATATCTGTACACTGACTGGTGTCTCTCAGTCTCCTCTCTCTCAGGGAGATATTTGTACACTGTCTGGTGTCTCTCAGTCCCCTCTCTCTCAGTGAGATATCTGTACACTGACTGTTGTCTTTCAGTCCCTCTCTCTCAGTGAGATATCTGTACACTGACTGGTGTCTCTCAGTCCCCTCTCTCTCAGGGAGATACCTGTACACTGACTGGTGTCTCTCAGTCCCTCTATCTCAGGGAGATATCTGTACACTGACTGGTGTCTCTCAGTCCCCTCTCTCTCAGGGAGATATCTGTACACTGACTGGTGTCTCTCAGTCCCTCTATCTCAGGGAGATATCTGTACACTGACTGGTGTCTCTCAGTCCCCTCTCTCTCAGGGAGGTATCTGTACACTGCCTGGTGTCTCTCAGTCTCCTCTCTCTCAGGGAGATATCTGTACACTGACTGGTGTGTCTCAGTTCCCTCTCTCTCAGTGAGATATCTGTACACTTACTGGTGTCTTTCAGTCCCTCTCTCTCAGTGTGATATCTGTACACTGACTGGTGTCTCTAAGTCCCCTCTCTCTCAGTGAGATATCTGTACACTGGCTGGTGTATCTCAGTCCCTCTCTCTCAGTGAGATATCTGTACACTGACTGGTGTCTTTCAGTCCCTCTCTTTCCTTGAGATATCTGTACTCTGACTGGTGTCTCTCAGTCCCCTCTCTCTCAGGGAGATATCTGTACACTGACTGGTGTCTCTCAGTCCCTCTATCTCAGGGAGATATCTGTACACTGACTTGTGTCTCTCAGTCTCCTCTCTCTCAGCGAGATATCTGTACACTGACTGGTGTATCTCAGTCCCCTCTCTCTCAGGGAGAGATCTGAACGCTGACTGGTGTCTCTCAGTCCCCTCTCTCTCAGCGAGATACTGTATACTGACTGGTGTCTTTAAGTCCCCTCTGTCTCAGGGTGATACTGTATACTGAATGGTGTCTTTCAGTCCCCTCTCTCTCAGGGAGATACTGTATACTGACTGGTGTATCTCATTCCCCTCTCTCTCAGTGAGATATCTGTACACTGACTGGTGTCTTTCAGTCCCTCTGTCAGTGAGATATCTGTACACTGACTGTTGTCTTTCAGTCCCTCTCTCTCAGGGATATATCTGTACACTGACTGGTGTCTTTCAATCCCCTATCTCTCAGGGAGATATCTGTACACTGACTGGTGTCTCTCAGTCCTCTCTCTCTCAGGGAGATATCTGTACACTGACTGGTGTCTTTCAGGCCCTCTCTCTCAGTGAGATATCTGTACACTGACTGGTGTCTCTCAGTCCCTCTATCTCAGGGAGATATCTGTACACTGACAGGTGTCTCTCAGTCCCCTCTCTCTCAGAGAGGTATCTGTACACTGACTGGTGTCTCTCAGTCCCCTCTCTCTCAGGGAGATATCTGTACACTGACTGGTGTCTCTCAGTCTCCTCTCTCTCAGTGAGATATCTGTACACTGACTGGTGTATCTCAGTCCCCTCTCTCTCAGGGAGATACTGTATACTGAATGGTGTCTCTCAGTCCTCCCTCTCTCAGGGAGATATCTGTACACTGACTGGTGTCTCTCAGTCCTCTCTCTCTCAGGGAGATATCTGTACACTGACTGGTGTCTTTCAGGCCCTCTCTCTCAGGGAGATATCTGTACACTGACTGGTGTCTCTCAGTCCCTCTATCTCAGGGAGATATCTGTACACTGACAGGTGTCTCTCAGTCCCCTCTCTCTCAGAGAGGTATCTGTACACTGACTGGTGTCTCTCAGTCCCCTCTCTCTCAGGGATATATATGTACACTGACTGGTGTCTCTCAGTCTCCTCTCTCTCAGGGAGATATCTGTACACTGACTGGTGTCTCCCAGTCTCCTCTCTCTCAGGGAGAGATCTGAACGCTGACTGGTGTCTCTCAGTCCCCTCTCTTTCAGGGAGATACTGTATACTGAATTACCTGGAAAAACTCAGCAGGTCTGGCAGCATCGGCGGAGAAGAAAAGATTTTACGATCGAGTCCTCATGACCCTTCGACAGAACTTGAGTCCGAATCCAAGAAAAAGATGAAATATAAGCTGGTTTAAGGTGTGTGTGTGGTGGGCGGAGAGAGATAGAGAGAGAGAGAGAGAAAGGTTGGGGGGGGTGGGGTTGGGAGGTGGGGGTTTGGGTGTGTGGTTGTATGGACAAACAAGCAGTGATAGAAGCAGATCATCAAAAGATGTCAATGACAATGGTACAATAGAACGCATAGGTGTTAAAGTTAAAGTTGGTGATATTATTTAAATGAATGTGCTAATTAAGAATGGATGGTAGGGCACTCAAGGTATAGCTCTAGTGTGGGTGTTTTTTTTATTTTATTATTTTTTTTTATTATAATGGAAATAGATGGGAAAAGGAAAATCTTTATAATTTATTGGAAAAAAAAAGGAAGGGGGAAACAGAAAGGGGGTGGGGATGGGGGAGGGAGCTCACGACCTAAAGTTGTTGAATTCAATATACAGTCCGGAATGCTGTAAGGTGCCTAGTCGGAAGATGAGGTGTTGTTCCTCCAGTTTGCGTTGGGCTTCACTGGAACAATGCAGCAAGCCAAGGACAGACATGTGGGCAAGAGAATAGGGTGGAGTGTTAAAATGGCAAGCGACAGGGAGGTTTGGGTCATTCTTGCGGACAGACCGCAGGTGTTCTGCAAAGCGGTCGCCCAGTTTACGTTTGGTCTCTCCAATGTAGAGGAGACCACATTGGGAGCAACGAATGCAGTAGACTAAGTTGGGGGAAATGCAAGTGAAATGCTGCTTCACTTGAAAGGAGTGTTTGGGCCCTTGGACGGTGAGGAGAGAGGAAGTGAAGGGGCAGATGATACATCTTTTGCGTGGGCATGGGGTGGTGCCATAGGAGGGGGTTGAGGAGTAGGGGGTGATGGAGGAGTGGACCAGGGTGTCCCGGAGGGAGCGATCCCTACGGAATGCCGATAAGGGGGGTGAAGGGAAGATGTGTTTGGTGGTGGAATCATGCTGGAGTTGGCGGAAATGCCGGAGGATGATCCTTTGAATGCGGAGGCTGGTGGGGTGATAAGTGAGGACAAGGGGGACCCTATCATGTTTCTGGGAGGGAGGAGAAGGCGTGAGGGCGGATGCGTGGTAGATGGGCCGGACACGGTTGAGGGCCCTGTCAACGACCGTGGGTGGAAAACCTCGGTTAAGGAAGAAAGAGGACATGTCAGAGGAACTGTTTTTGAAGGTAGCATCATCGGAACAGATGCGACGGAGGCGAAGGAACTGGGAGAATGGGATGGAGTCCTTACAGGAAGCAGGGTGTGAGCAGCTGTAGTCGAGGTAGCTGTGGGAGTCAGTGGGTTTGTAATGGATATTGGTGGACAGTCTATCACCAAAGATTGAGACAGAGAGGTCAAGGAAGGGAAGGGAAGTGTCAGAGATGGACCACGTGAAAATGATGGAGGGGTGGAGATTGGAAGCAAAATTAATAAATTTTTCCAAGTCCCGACGAGAGCATGAAGTGGCACCGAAGGAATCATCGATGTACTGGAGAAAAAGTTGTGGAAGGGGGCCAGAGTAGGACTGCAACAAGGAATGTTCCACATACCCCATAAAGAGACAGGCATAGCTGGGGCCCATGCGGGTACCCATAGCCACACCTTTTATTTGGAGGAAGTGAGAGGAGTTGAAGGAGAAATTGTTCAGCGTGAGAACAAGTTCAGCCAGACGTAGTGGTGGATGGGGATTGTTCGGGCCTCTGTTCGATGAAGAAGCTAAGGGCCCTCAGACCATCCTGGTGGGGGATGGAGGTGTAGCGGGATTGGACATCCATGGTGAAGAGGAGGAGAGCCATCATACCATCCCGGTGGGGAATGGAGGTGTAGCGGGATTGGACATCCATGGTGAAGAGGAGGAGAGCCATCAGACCATCCCGGTGGGGGATGGAGGTGTAGAGGGATTGGACATCCATGGTGAAGAGGAGGAGAGCCATCAGACCATCCCGGTGGGGAATGGAGGTGTAGAGGGATTGGACATCCATGGTGAAGAGGAGGAGAGCCATCAGACCATCTTGGTGGGGGATGGAGGTGTAGCGGGATTGGACGTCCATGGTGAAGAGGAGGAGAGCCATCAGACCATCCTGGTGGGGGATGGAGGTGTAGAGGGATTGGACATCCATGGTGAAGAGGAGGAGAGCCATCAGACCATCTTGGTGGGGGATGGAGGTGTAGCGGGATTGGACATCCACGGTGAAGAGGAGGAGAGCCATCAGACCATCCTGGTGGGGGATGGAGGTGTAGCGGGATTGGACGTCCATGGTGAAGAGGAGGAGAGCCATCAGACCATCCTGGTGGGGGATGGAGGTGTAGCGGGATTGGACGTCCATGGTGAAGAGGAAGCGGTTGGGGCCAGGGAACTGGGAATTGTTGATGTGACGTAAGGTGTCAGAGGAATCACGGATGTAGGTGGGAAGGGACTGGACAAGGGGAGAGAGAGAAGGGAGTCAAGATAACGAGAAATGAGTTCTGTGGGGCAGGAGCAAGCTGAGACGATCGGTCTACCGGGGCAGTTCTGTTTGTGGATTTCACTGGGCTGATTCCTGGGACGATGGGGTTTGTCTCATGAGGAAAAACCCGCTCTGTATAACCCCGCCCCCTGCCCGCTCTGTGTGACCCCGCCCCCTGCCCGCTCTGTGTGACCCCGCCCCCTGCCCGCTATGTGTGACCCCGCCCCCTGCCCGCTCTGTGTGACCCCGCCCCCTGCCCGCTCAGTGTGACCCCGCCCCCTGCCCGCTCTGTGTGACCCCGCCCCCTGCCCGCTCTGTGTGACCCCGCCCCCTGCCCGCTCTGTGTGACCCCGCCCCCTGCCCGCTCTGTGTGACCCCGCCCCCTGCCCGCTCTGTGTGACCCCGCCCCCTGCCCGCTGTGTGTGACCCCGCCCCCTGCCCGCTATGTGTGACCCCGCCCCCTGCCCGCTCTGTGTGACCCCGCCCCCTGCCCGCCCTGTGTGACCCCGCCCCCTGCCCGACCTGTGTGACCCCGCCCCTGCCTGCTCTGTGTGACCCCGCCCCCTGCCCGCCCTGTGTGACCCCGCCCCCTGCCCGACCTGTGTGACCCCGCCCCCTGCCTGCTCTGTGTGACCCCGCCCCCTGCCGTCATTGTGCGACCCCGGCCCCTGACGGTTTAGTGCGACCCCACCCCCCGCCCGCTCTGTGCGACCCCGCCCACTGCCCGCTCTGAGCGACCCCGCCCACTGTCAGTTCTGTGTGATCCCGCCCCCTGGCGGTTCTGTGCGACCCCGCCCCCTGCCGTCGCTATGAGAACCCGGCCGCTACCGGCTCTGTGCGACCCCGCCCCCAGCCGACTCCCTGCGACTGCGACCCCGCCCCCGGCCATCTGTGTGCGACCACGCCCACTGCCCGCTCTGTGTATCACCCAGGCCCCTGCCCGCTCTGTATCACCCCGCCCCCTGACCGCTCCTTGTCCCCCTGACCGCTTGTGTCACCACGCCCCCTGTCCGCTCTGTGTGACCCCGCCCCCTGCCCGATCTGTGCGACCCCGCCCCTGCCCGCTCTGTGTTACCCCGCCCCCTGTCCGACCTGTCATCCCGCCCCCTTTCCGCTCTGTGTGACTCCGCCCCCTCCCCGCTCCGTGTCACCACGCCCCCTTACCGCACCCTGTGACACCGCCCACCTCGCTCTGTGTGATTCCGCCCCCTCCCCGCTCTGTGTGACACCGCCCACTACCCGCTCTGTGCGACCACGCCCACTGCCCGCTCTGTGTATCACCCAGGCCCCTGCCCGCTGTGTTACCCCGCCCCCTGTCCGACCTGTCACCCCCGCCCCCTTTCCGCTGTGTGACTCCGCCCCCTCCCCGCTTTGTGTCACCACGCCCCCTTACCGCACCCTGTGACACTGCCCCCCTCGCTCTCTGTGATTCCGCCCCCTCCCCGCTCTATGTGACACCGCCCACTACCCGCTCTGTGTGACTACACCCCCACACCTCTCTGTGTGACTCCGCCCCTTTGCCGCACTGTGTGACACCACCCGCTCCACGTTCTGTGTGACCCGGCCTCTTCCCCGCTCTGTGTGACTCCGCCCACTCCTCGCTTTGTGTGTCCCCTCCCCCCATTCTCCGCTCTGTTTGACTCCGCCCTCTCCCCGCTCTGTGTGACTCTGCACCCTCCCCGCTCTGTGTGACTCCGCCCCCTCCCTGCTCTATGTGACTCCGCCCCCTCCCTGCTCTGTGTGACGTCGCCCGCTCCCCGCTCTGTGTGACGTCGCCCCCTCCACGCTTACTGTGACTCCGTCCCCCCCTCCTCGCTCTCTGTGACCCCGCCCCCTCCCCGCTCTCTGTGACCCCGCCCCCTGAGCGCTCCGCAAAACTCCACATCCCCGCGGATTCCGTGTCAACCCGCCCCTTGCACCCTCTCTGATACCCCGCCCACTGCCCACTCTGTGTGACCCCGCCCATTGCCCGCTCTGTGTGACCTCGACCCCTGTCCGCTCTGTGTGCACCCGCCCCCGTCCGCTCTGTGTGACTCCGCCCCCTGCTCGCTCTATGTCAACCCACCCGCTGCCCGCCCTGTATCACCCCGCCCCCTGCCTGCTCTATGCGACGCCGCCCCTACCCGCTCGTTGTGACCCCGCCCTCTGCCCGCTCCGTGTCACCCCGTCCCCTGCTCGCTCTTTGCGACCCCCGCCCCCTTCCCGCTCTGTGTCATCCCGCCCCCTGCCCGCTTTGTGTCACCCCGCCCCCTGCCCGCTTTGTGTCACACCGCCCATTGCCCGCTCTGTGTGACCCCGCCCCCTTTCGTCTCTCTGACCCCGCCCACTGCCCGCTCTGTGACACCACATCCCCTGCACGCTCTGTGTGACCCCGCCCCCTGACCGCTCTGTGTCACCCCGCCCCCTGGCCGCCCTGTGTGACCCCGGCCCCCTGCCCGCTCTGTGACCTCGCCCCCTGCCGCTGTGTGACCCCGCCCCCTGCACCCTGTGTATCAACCCGCCCCATGGGCGCTCTGTGACTCCGCCCCATTCCCGCTCTGTGTGACTCCGCCCCCTCGCTCTGTGTGACTCCACCCCCTACCCGCTCTGTGTGACTACGCCCCCTCCTCGCTCTGTGTGACTCCGCCCCCTCCTCACTCTTTGTGACTCCGACTTCTCGCTCTGTGCAACCCCGTCCCTTGCCCGCTCTGTGTGACCCCGCCCCCTGCGGGCTCATTGAATCCAACCCCTGCCCATTCTGTGTCCCCGCCCCCTTCTGGCTCCGTGTGACTCCGCCCCCTGCGCGCTCTGTATATCCCCGCAACCTATGCGCTGTGTCACCCCGCCCGCTTCCCGCTCCGTGTCATCCCGCCCAATCCCCGCACTGTCACCTCGCCCCTTGCGTGCACTGTGTAACCCCGCACCCTCCTAGCTCTGTGTGACTCCGCCCCCTCCCCGCTTTGTGTGACTCCGCCCCCTCCTCGCTCTGTGTGACTCCGCCCCTCCCCGCTGTGTGACTCCGCCCCCACCCCGCTCTGTGTGACTCTGACCCCTCCTCACTCTCTGTGACTGCGACCCCTTCCCGCTCTGTGTGACTCCGCCCCCTCCCCGCTCTGTGTGACTCTGACCCCTCCCCGCTCTCTGTGACTCCGACCCTCCCCGCTGTGTGACTCCGCCCCCTCCCCGCTCTGTGTGACTCCGCCCCCTCCCCGCTCTCTGTGACTCCGACCCTTCCCGCTCTGTGTGACTCTGGCCCCTCCCCGCTCTGTGTGACTCTGACCCCTTCTCGCTCTGTGTGACTCTGCCCCCTCCCCGCTCTGTGTGACTCGGCCCCCTCCCCGCTCTCTGTGACTCCGCCCCCTCCTCGCTCTGTGAGACTCCGACTTCTCGCTCTGTATCACCCCGCCCCTTGCCCGCTCTCTGTGACTCCGCCCCCTGCCTGCAATCTGTGTCTCCGCCTGCTGCCCGCTCTCTGTGACCCCGCCCCCTGCCCGCTCTATATCACCCCGCCCCCTGCTCGCTCCGTGTCACCCCGCCCCCTGCGCACTCTCTGTCACCCCGGCCCCTGTCTGCTCTGTGTGACTCCGCCCCCTGCCCGCACTGTGACCCCCGCCCACTTCCCAATCTGTGACCCCGCCCCCTGCCCGCTCTGTGTCACCCCGCCCCCTGCCCGCTATGTGTCACCCTGCCCCCTGCCCTCTCTGTGTAACCACGCCTCCAACTTGCTGTGTAACCCCGCCCTCAGCATTCAATGTGTCACCCCGCCCTTTGATCGATTTCTGTGTCCGCGCCCCGTGCGCGCACTGTGTGTCTCCGCCCGCTGCCCACTCTCTGTGACCCCGCCTCCTGCCCGCTCTACGTCACCCCGCCCCCTGGTTGCTCTGTGTGACCCCGCCCCCTTCCCAGTCTGCGTCACCCCGCCCCCTGCGCACTCTGTGTCACCCCGCCCCCTGCCCGCTCTGTGTCACTCCGCCCCCTGCCCGCTCTATGTGTCCCCGCCTCCTGTCCGCTCTGTCACCCCGCCCCCTGTCCGCTCTGTCACCCCGTCCCCTGCCCACTCTGTGTCATCCCACCTCCTGCCCGGTCTGTGTGAACCCGCCCCCTCCTCGATCGATGGCACCCCGACCCTGCGCATTCTGAATCACCCCGCCCCCTGCCCGCCCTCTGTAACTCCGCCCCCTGCACGATCTGTGTGACTCTGCCCACTGCCCGCACAGTGTGACTCCGCCCCTTCCTCGCTCTGTGTCACCCCGCCCCCTCTCCGTTCTGTGTCACCCCGCCCCCTTTCCGCTCTGTCACCCCGCCCCTTCCCCGCTCTGTGTCACCCGGCCCCCTACCCGCTCTGTGTGACTACGACCCCTCCTCGCTCTGTGTCACCCCACCCCTTTCCGCTCTGTCACCCCGCCCCCTGCGCATTCTGTATCACCCCGCCCCCTCACCGCCCTGTGTGACCCTGCCCCCTGCGCACTCTGTATCAAACCGCCCCCTGACCGCTCTGTGTGACCCCGCCCCCTGACCACTCTGTGCAACCCCGTCCCTTGCCCGCTCTCTGTGACCCCGCTCCCTGCGCGCTCTGTGTGACCCCGCCCCCTGCGGGCTCAATGAATCCAACCCCTGCCCATTCTGTGTCCCCGCCCCCTGACCGCTCCCTGTGACTCCGCCCCCTCCCCGCTCCGTGTGACTCCGCCCCCTGCGCGCTCTGTATATCCCCGCAACCTATGCGCTGTGTCACCCCGCCCGCTTCCCGCTCCGTGTCACCCCGCCCAATCCCCGCACTGTCACCCCGCCCCTTGCGTGCACTGTGTAACCCCGCACCCTCCTAGCTCTGTGGGACTCCGCCCCCTCCCCGCTCTGTGTGACTCCGCCCCCTCCTCGCTCTGTGTGACTCCGCCCCTCCCCGCTGTGTGACTCTGACCCCTCCTCACTCTCTGTGACTCCGCCCCCTTCCCGCTCTGTGTGACTCCGCCCCCTCCCCGCTCTGTGTGACTCCGCCCCCTCCCCGCTCTGTGTGACTCTGACCCCGCCCCGCACTGGTGACTCCGCCCCCTCGCCGCTCTCTGTGACTCCGCCCCTCCCCGCTCTGTGTGACTCTGACCCCACCTCACTCTCTGTGACTTCGCCCCTCCCCGCTCTGTGTGACTCCGCCCCTCCCCGCTCCCTGTGACCCCGCCCCCGTCCGGTTTCTGTGACCACGCCTCCTCCCCGCTCTCTGTAACCCCCTCTCTAGAGCACTCTGTATCACCCCGCCCTCTCTGTGTTCTGTATGATCTGGCCCCCTGCCCGCTCTATGTTATCCTGTCCCCTGCGGGCTCAGTGAATCCAACCACTGCCCATTCTGTGTCTCCCCGCCCCCTCCCCGCTCTGTGTGACTCCGCCCCCTCCTCGCTCTGTGTGACTCCGCCCCCTGCCCGCTCTGTGTCTCCCCGGCCCCTGCCCGCTCTGTATCACCCCGCCCCCTGCGCACTCTGTGTCTCCCCGCCCACTGCCCGCTCTGTGTCTCCCCGCCCCCTGCGCGCTCTGTGTAACCCCGCCCCCTGCGCGCTCTGTGTGACCCCGCCCCCTGCCCGCTCTGTGTCACCCCGCTCCCTGCCTGCTCCGTGTCACCCGCCCCTACCCTCTCTGTGTGACCCCGCCCCCTGTCCGCCCTGTGTGACCCCGCTCCCTCCTCGCTCTGTATCACCCCGCCCCCTACCGGCTCTGTGTGACTCTGACCCCTCCTCGCTCTCTGTGACTAGACCCCTCCCCACGCTCTTTGACTCCGCCCTCTCCATGCTCTGTGTGACTCCGCCCCTCCCTGCTCTGTGTGACTTCGCCCCCTCCACGCTCTGTATCACCCCGCCCCCTGCCCACTCTGTATCTGCCCGCCCCCTGCCCGCTCTGTGTGACCCCGCGCCCTGCCCACTCTGTGTGACCCCACCCTCTGCCGGCGCAGTGAATCCAACCCCTGCCCATTCTGTGTATTCCCGTTCCCGGCCCGCTTTGTGGCACCCCACCCCCTGCGCGCTCTTTGTGACCCCGCCCCCTGCGCGCTCTGTGTGACCCCGCCCCCTGCGCACTCTGTATCACCCCACCTCCTTCCCGCTCTGTGTGACCCCGCCCCCTGCCCGCTCTGTATCACCCCGACCCCTGCTCGCCCTGTGTGACCCCGCCCCCTGCTCGCGCTGTGTGACCCCACCCTCTGCCCGCGCTGTGTGACCCCACCCCCTGCCCTCTCTGTATCACCCCGCCCCCTGCCCGCTATGTATCACCCCGCCCCCTGCCCGCTCTGTATCACCCCGCCTCCTGCCCGCTCTGTATCACACCACCTCCTGCCCACTCTGTATCACCCCGCCCGCTGCCCGCTCTGTATCACCCCACCTCCTGCCCGGGTCTGTGTATCCCCGCTCCCTGCCCGCTCTGTGTCTCCCCACCCCCTGAGCACTCTGTGGCACCGCACCCACTCACCGCTCTGTGTGACTCCGACCCTTGCCCGCTCCGTGTCACCCCGCCCCTGCCCGCTCTGTGTATCCCCGCCCCCTGCCCGCTCTGTGTCACTCAGCCCCTGCCCATTCTGTGTCACCCCGCCCCCAGCCCGCTCCGTGTCACCTCGCCCTCTGCCCACTATCTGTGACCCCCGCCTCCAGCCCGCTGCGTGTGATCCCGCCCCCTGCCCATTCAGTGTCTCCCCGCCCCCTCCCCGATCTGTGACTCCGCCCCCTCCCCGATCTGTGACTCCGCCCCCTCCTCCGTCTGTGTGACTCCAACCCCTCCTCGCTCTGTGTGACTCCGCCCCCTCCTCGCTCTGTGTGACTCGGCCCCCTCCCCGCTCTGTGTGACTCGGCCCCCTCCCCGCTCTGTGTGACTCGGCCCCCTCCCCGCTCTGTGTGACTCCAACCCCTGCCCGCTCTGTGTGACTCCGCCCCCTCCCCGCTCTGTGTTACTCCGCCCCCTCCCCGCTCTGTGTTACTCCGTCCCCTTCCCGCTCTGTGTTACTACGACCCCTCCTCGCTCTGTGTGACTCCGCCCCCTCCACGCTCTGTGTGACTCCGCCCCTTCCCGCTCTGTGTGACTCCGCCTCCTTCCCGCTCTGTATCACCCCGACCGCTGCCCGCTCTGCATCACCCCGACCCCTGCCCGCTCTGTATCACCCCGACCCCTGCCCGCTCTGTATCACACCACCTCCTGCCCGCTCTGTATCACTCCACCTCCTCCCCGCTCCGTATCACCCCGCCCCCTGCCCGCTCTGTATCACCCCACCTCCTGCCCACTCTGTGTATCCCCGCCCCCTGCTCTCTCTGTGGCACCCCGCCCCTTGCCCGCTCTGTGTGCCCCCTCCCTCAGCCCGCTCTGTGTGGCTCCGCCCCCTGCCCGCTCTGTGTGACTCAGCCCCGTCAACGCTCTGTGTGACTCCGTCCCCTGCCCGCTGTGTTACTGCGACCCCTCCTCGCTCTGTGTGACTCCGCCCCCTCCACGCACTGTGTGACTCCGCCCCCTTCCCGCTCTGTGTGACTCCGCCCTGTTCCCGCTCTGTATCACCCCGACCCCTGCCCGCTCTGTGTGACCCCGCCCCCTGCCCGCTCTATGTCTCCCCGCCCCCTGCCCGCTCTGTATCACCCAAACTCCTCCCCGCTCTGTGTCACCCCACCTCCTGCCCGCTCTGTCTCACCCAGCCCCCTCCCCGCTCTCTGTGACTCCGCCCCCTTCCCGCTCTGTGTGACCCCGCGCCCTCCCCGCTCTCTGTAACCCCCTCTCTTGAGCACTCTGTATCACCCCGCCCTCTGTGAGCTCTGTATGATCTGGCCCCCTGCCCGCTCTTTGTTATCCTGCCCATCACCCAGCCCCCTGCCCGCACTGTGTGACTCCTCCCCCTGCGCGCTCTGTGGCACCGCGCCCCCTGCCCATTCTGTGTAACACCGCCCCCTGCCCGCTCTGTGACCCCGCCCCCTGACCGCACTGTGTGACCCAGCCCCCTGCCCGCACTGTGTGACTCCTCCCCCTGCGCGCTCTGTGGCACAGCGCCCCCTGCCCATTCTGTGTAACACCGCCCCCTGCCCGCTCTGTGACCCCGCCCCCTGACCGCACTGTGTGACCCCGCCCCCTGCCCGCTCTGTGTGACTCCTCCTCCTGCGCGCTCTGTGGCACCGCGCCCCCTGCCCATTCTGTGTATCACCGCTCCCTGCCCGCTCTGTGACCCCGCCCACTGCCCGCTCTGTGTGACCCCGCCCACTGCCCACGCTGTGTGACTCCTCCCCCTGCGGGCTCAGTGAGTCCAACCGTGCCCATTCTGTGTATCCCCGCCCCCTGCCCGCTCTGTGTGACCCCGCCCCCTGCCCGCTCTGTGGCACCCCGACCGCTACCCGCTCTGTGTGACTCCTCCACCTGCGCGCTCTGTGGCACAGCGCCCCCTGCCCATTCTGTGTATCCCCGCCCCCTGCCCGCTCTGTGTGACCCCGCCTCCTGCCCCCTCTGTGTGACCCCGCGCCGTGCCCACTCTGTGTGACCCCGCGCCGTGCCCACTCTGTGTGACTCCTCCCCCTGCGGGCTCAGTGAATCCAACAACTGCCCATTCTGTGGATCCCCGCCCCCTGCCCATTCTGTGGATCCCCGCCCCCTGCGCGCTCTGTGGCACCCCGAACCCTGCCCATTCTGTGTATCCCCTCCCTCTGCCCGTTCTGTGTGACTCCGCCCCCTCCCCGCTCTGTGTGACCCTGCCCCCTCCCCGCTATGTGTGACTCCGCCACCCCCGCAATGTGTGACTCCGCCCCCTGCCCGCTCTGTGTGACTCCGCCCCCTCCACGATCTGTGTGACTCCGCCCCCTCCCCGCTCTGTGTAACGCCGACCCCAACCCGGCTCTGTCTGACTCCGCCCCCTCCCCGCTCTGTGTGACACCGCCCCCTCCCCGCTCTGTGTGACCCCGCCCCCTTCCCGCCCTGTCACCCCGCCCCATTCCCGCCCTGTCACCCCGCCCCCTGCCCGCTCTGTGTGACCCCCGCCACCCGCCCGCTCTGTGTGACCCCGCCCCCTGCCCGCTCTGTGCGACCCCGCCCACTGACCGCTCTGTGTGACCCCGCTCTCTGGCCCCACGGTGTGTCCCCGCCCCTTACCCGCTCTGTGTGATCCCGCACCCTACCCGCTCTGTGGCAGCTCCCCCGCCCGCTCTGTATCATCCCCCGTAAACTCTGTGTCACCCCCGCCCCCTGCCCGCACTCTGTCACCCCGTCCGCTGCCCGCTCCGTATCACCCCGCCCCCTCAGCCCTCTGTGACTCCGCCCCCTACCCGCTCTGTCACCCCGCCCCCTGCCCGCTCTGTGTGACCCCGCCCCCTGCCCGCTCTGTGTGACCCCGCCCCCTGACCGCTCTGTGTGACACCGCCCCCTGACCGCTCCGTGTCACCCAGCCCCCTGCGCGCGCTGTATCACCCCGCCCCTGCCTGCTCTGTGTGTCGCCGCCACCTCCCGGCTCTGTGTGACTCCGATCCCTCACCTCTCTGCGTGACTCCACCCCCTCCCCGATCTGTGTGACTCCGTCCCCTCTTCTCTCTGTGTAACTCCGCCCCTTCCCGCTCTGTGTGACCCCCGCCCCCCGCCCGCTTTGTGTGACCCCGCCCCCTGAGCGCTCTGTGTGACCACGCCCACTGCCCGGTCCGTGTGACTCCGCCCTCTGTCCGCACTGTGGACCCCGCCCCCTCCCCGCTCCGTGTGATCCCGCCCCCTCCCCGCCCTGTGTGACTCCGCCCCCGTCCCGCTTTGTGTGACTCCTCCCCCTGCAGGCTCAGTGAATCCAACCACTGCCCGCTCTGTGTGACCCCGCCCCTGCGCGCTCTGTGGCACCCCGCCCCCTGCCCGCAACGTGTCACCCCGCCCCCTGCCCGCTATGTGTGACCCCGCCACCTGCCCTCTCCGTGTGACCCAGCCCCCGGCCCGCTCCGTGTGACCCCGCCCTCTGCCCGCACTGTGTGACCCCGCCCCCCGCTCGCTCCCTGTGACCCAGCCCCCTGCGCGCTCTGTGTGACCCCGCCCACTGCCCACTCGGTGTGACCCCGCCCCCTCACCGCTCTGTGTGATCCCGCCCCCTACACGCTCTGTGTGACCCCGCCCCCTACACGCTCTGTGTGACCCCGCCCCCTCCACGCTCTGAGTGACTCCGCCCCCTCCACGCTCTGAGTGACTCCGCCCCCTGCCCGCACTGTGTCACCCCGCCCCCTCCCCGCTCTGTGTGACCCCGCCCCCGGCGCGCTCTGTGTGACCCCGCCCCCTGCGCGCTCTGTGTCAGTTGGAGGGAAGCGCGAGAGGAGTCAGGAGTTGAACAAGAGCAAAGGTGACGAGGGGAGGTCAGTGAGGTGGGAACGAGGTGATCCTGTGAGCACCATGAGTGCAGCGGGCAAGCATTTACTACTTTTATTGCTTATAGGTTTTAAGATCATATTTTGTGGCTCATTGTTTGTAAGGACTATATTCTGTAACAGGGAGGAGAAGGGAAGAAGGGCCCAAGAGTAATTGATATTATTTGATATTAAGTATCTTCCAAAAGGTTTAATTTAATTTAAAGGGGTAAGTCATGGCAGGAGAGCTCAAAGCCGTGGTATGCTCCTCCTGCTCTATGTGGGAAGCCGGGCACGTTTCCAGTGCCCGGGACCAGCCTGTGTGTGGGAAGTGTCTCCAGCTGCAGCTCCTGGAAGCCGGGGTTTTGGAGCAGGAGCGGCGGCTGGGGACACGTTGGAGCAGTCGCGAGGTGGAGAGTATCGTGGATAGAACGTATAGAGAGGTGGTCACACCGCAGGCTAAGAGTCCACAGGCAGGAAGGGAATGGGTGACCTCCAGGCAAAGCAAGGGGACTAGGCAGGTAGTGCAGGAATCTGCTGTGGCTATTCCCCTGCAAAACACATACACCGCTTTGGATACTGTTGGGGGGAATGGCCTCTCAGGAGAAAGCAGCAACAGACAAATTCATTGCACCATGTTTGGCTCTGCTGTACTGGGGAGGAGTAAAATGTGTGGGAATGCAACAGTTATAGGGCATTCAATTGTAAGGGGAATAGAGAGGTGTTTCTGTGGCTGCAAACGAGACTCCAGGATGGTACGTTGCCTCCCTGGTGCTAGGGTCGAGGATGTCTCAGAGCGTCTAGAGGACATTCTGAAGGGGGAGGGTGAACAGCCAGTGGTCGTGGTGCACATTGGTACAAGTGACATCGGTGAAAAAAGGGATGAAAAGCAGAATATAGGGAGTTAGGAAGTAAGTTTAAAAAGTAGGACCTTAAAGGTAGTGATCTCAGGATTACTACCAGTGCTACGTGCTAGTCAGAGTAGAGATAGCAGGATATATCAGACGAATACATGTCTGAAGAGATGGTGTGAAGGGGAGGGTTTCAGATTCCTGGGGCATTGGGACTGGTTTTGGGGGAGGTGGGACCAGTACAAAGCGGATGGGTTACACCTGGGCAGGACCGGGACTGATGTCCTTGGGGGAACATTTTCTCGAGTGTTTGGGGAGGATTTAAACTAAAATGGCAGGGGGATGGGAACCTATGCGAGGAGCCAGAGAAAGGGGAATCAGACAAGAACAAGAGACAGAAAACAGAATAAGCAAAGTGATAGTCAGAGAAATCAAGGGCCAGAATCAAACAGGGCCTCAGTGAAAAATAGTGGGAACGGGACAAGTAATGTTAAAAAGACAAGCCTTAAGGCTTTGTGCCTTAACGCGAGGAGCATTCACAATAAAGTGGATGAATTAACCACGCAAATAGATATATACAGGAATGATATAGTCAGAATTACGGAGACATGGCTGCAGGGTGACCAGGGAAGGGAACTGACCATCCAGGGGTATTCAGTATTTAGGAAGGACAGACAAAAAGGAAAAGGTGGTCGAGTTACATTGCTGGTTAAAGAAGAAGGAATAATTGGCAGTCTAGGTGTGTGAGGCCCCTTGGGGATGAGCGACCATAATATGATAGAATTCTTCATCAAGATGGAGAGTGACGTAGTGGATTCTGAGACTTGGGTCCTGAATCTTTATAAAGGAAACTACGATGGTATGAGGCACGAGTTGGCTATGATGGATTGGGAAATGTTACTTAAAGGGACGATGGTGGATAGGCAATGGTAAACATTCAAAGAGCACATGGGTGAACAGCAACAATTGTTTATTCCTGTCTGGCGCAAAAGTAAAACAGGAAAGTTGGCCAAACCATGGCTTATGAGGGAAATTAGAGAGAGTATTAGATGCAAGGAAGAGGCATGCAAATTGGCCAGAAAAAACAACAGATCTGAGGAATGGAAGCAGTTTAGAATTCAGCAAAGGAGGACCAAGGGATTGATTAAGAAGGGGAAAATAGAGCCCGAGGGTAAGCTTGCAGGGAACATAAAAGGTTCTATAGGTATGTGAAGAGAAAAAGATTGGTGAAGACAAATGTAGGTCCCTTACAGAAACAGGGGAATTTATAATGGGGAACAAAGAAATGGCTGTCCAACGAAATACCTACATGTGTTCTGTCTTCACAAAGGAGGACACAAATAACATCCCAGAAATGTTGGGGAACAAAGGGTTTAGTGAGAGGGAGGAACTGAATGAAATCAGCATTAGTAGGGAAATGTTGTTGGGGAAATTGATGGGATTGAAGGCTGTTAAATCCCCGGGGCCTGATAATCTACATCCCAGAGTACTTAAGGAAGTGGCCCTAGAAATAGTGGATCATTGGTGGTCATCTTCCGAGATTCTATAGACTCTGGAACAGTTCCTACAGATTGGAGGGTAGCTAATGTAACCTGACTATTAGGGAGGCAGAGAGAAAACAAGGAATTATAGACCAGTCAGCCAGACATTGGTAGTGGGGAAAATTCTAGAGTCCATTATAAAAGATTTAATAGCTGAGCACGTGGAAAACAATGGCAGGATCGGACAGAGTCAGCGTGGATTTATGAACGAGAAATCATGCTTGACAAATCTACTGGAATTTTTCGAGGATGTCACGAGTAGAGTTGATGAGGGGGAGCCAGTGGATGTGGTTTATTTGGATTTTCAGAAGGCTTTTGACAAAGTCCCACATAAGAGACTGGGGTGTAAAATTAAAGCGCGTGGGATTGAGGGTAGTGTATTGAGATGGATAGAAAACTGGTTGGCAGACAGGAAACAAAGAGAAGGAATAAATGGGTCTTTTTCCGAATGGCAGGCAGTGACTAGTGGGGTACCGCAGGGATCAGTCCTGGGACCCCAGTTATTTACAATATATATTCATGATTTAGATGAGGGAATTAAATGTAATATCTCCAGGTTTGCAGATGACACAAAGCTGGGTGGGAGGGTGAGCTGTGAGGAGGATGCAGAGATGCTTCAGTGTGATTTGGACAAGCTGAGTGAGTGGGTAAATGCATGGCAGATGCAGTATAATGTGGATAAATGTGAGGTTATCCATGTTGGTAGCAAAAACAGGAAGGCAGATTATTATCTGAATGGCTATAAATTGAGAGAGGGGAATGTGCAACGAGACCTGGGTGTCCTTGTACACCAGTCGCTGAAGGTAAGCATGCAGGTGCAGCAGGCGGTAAAGAAGGCAAATGGTATGTTGGCCTTCATAGCCAGAGGATTCGAGTACAGGAACAGGGATGTCTTGCTGCAATTGTACAGGGCCTTGGTGAGACCACACCTGGAATATTGTGTGCAGTTTTGGTTTCCTTATCTGAGGAAGGATGTACTTGCTATAGAGAGAGTACAGCGATGGTTTACCCGACTGATTCCTGGGATGGCTGGACTGACATATGTTGATAGATTGAGTCGATTAGGATTATATTCGCTGGAGTTCAGAAGAATGAGGGGAGGATCTCATAGAAACTTATAAAATTCTAACAGGACTAGACAGGGTAGATGTAGGAAGGATGTTCCCGATGGTGGGGGGTCCAGAACCAGGGGTCACAGTCTGAGGATATGGGGTAGACCATTTAGGACTGAGATGAGGAGAAATTTCTTCACCCAGAGAGTGGTGAGCCTGTGGAATTCATTACCACAGAAAGTAGTTGAGACCAAAACATTATATGTTTTCAATGAGGAGTGAGATATAGCACTTGGGGTGAAAGGGATCAAAGGGTATGGGGAGAAAGTGGGAGCAGGCTATTGAGTTGGATGATCAGCTATGATCATAATGAATGGGGGAGCAGGCTCGAAGGACCGAATGGCCTACTCCTGCCCCGAGTTTCTATGTTTCTGTGAAAGGGATAGCAGCATCGTGGATAGATAGGGAGAAACTGCCTCGTTGGGGGAAGGAGCGAGGACGAGAGGGACACAGATTTCAGTTAATCGGTAAAAGAAGCAGTTGTGTTTTCCTGCTCATTGTGGTCACTTCCTGGATAAACATCAGGACACTGAACATGCCTAAGGGATTGGTTACAGCACAAGTACGTAGGCTGGTGTATGAAGGAATTGAGAAGTTGGGAGCAGTATTACAAAGTTGGAGATCTTGTACACATGTCTGAGTTGGTAGCTTCCTCAGAATGAACTGTTCCGGACAGGAGAAAGACAGGCAAACTGTACTTCTGTCTCTCACCAACTGTCCATACGCAGAAGGTGTGTTGAATTCTTTTGAAGTGTGTTGTGGTGTGTTTTCCCAAACCCTCAGTGTGTCTGATCCACTTTACTCATCACTCACAGCAAACTCACGTTATGATCAACTCTGGTTAGTTTATTTACATTTAAAACCCGGGGCAGAATGTTCAAAATGTCAACCTCCACATTCACATCCACACACAATGACACACACCCTAACACACCCACACTCCCATCCACTCCCACACACACTGGCACACCGGCTCTCACACACACACACACACACACACACACACACTCTCACAGACCCACACACACACACTCGCACACCGGTTCTAACACACACACACCCATCCATACCCACACACACTCGCACACCCACTCACACACACCCACACACACTCTCACACACCCACACACACACCCATCCACACCCACACACTCTCGCACACCCGCTCACACACACCCACACACACTCTCACACACCCACACACACACACACATACACACCCATCCACACCTGCACACACTCGGACACCGGCTCTCTCACTCACACACACACACACACACACACACACACACACACCCACACACCCGCTCACACACACCCACACACACTCGCACACCCGCTCACACACACCCACACACACTCGCACACCCGCTCACACACACCCACACACACCCGCACACCCGCTCACACACACCCACACACACCCGCACACCCACTCACACACACCCACACACACCCACACATCGCTCGCACACACCCACACACCCATCCACACTCAAACATTTTCTCACAAACGCACATACACACCTACTCACACACACATTCACACAAACACACTCACGCTCACACACACCCACACACACCCACACATCGCTCACACACACCCACACACCCATCCACACTGAAACATTTTCTCACAAACGCACATACACACCTACTCACACACACATTCACACAAACACACTCACGCTCACACACACATAAAAACACCTCACATTCTCACATTCAAACACTCACACATACAAACACACACCCACACACACATAGATGTATATACATACATACACACACACACACACACATATACGTATACGCACACACACACACACACACACACACACATAGACGTTTACACACACACACACACCCACACACACATAGATGTATACACATACATACACACACACACACATATACGTATACGCACACACACACGCACACACACACACACACACATAGACGTTTACATACATACACACACACACACACACACACACACACACACACACACATACACAAATGCACAGACACAGTAATGAAGGATAGAAAAAGGAAACTTTTACAACTATGGATAGTAACAGTACAAGAACCGTGGAGATTGAAATGAGTTCACATGATTTACAGAGTCCAAAATGAAAAAGTCCAAAAAGTATTTCTGATGTGGCTGAGTTTAATCCTGAGTCCAGTGAGAGCTTACTGCACGCAAATTGAATGCCTCGTTTCTGACATGACAACTATGAAAACACTGTAAGGAGTTGCTTCTTTGACTGAAAAAGCAGGTTGGGGATTATCTAAATTAGTGAAAGGTGCTAGAGAAATGCAGGACATCTGTCCTGTTACATGTCACCAGATTCCTGCCTGGATTTATAACGGGGTTTTCCAATGTCAACCGTCACACTGTCATTCCCGCCTCCCATCAATGGTGGCGCTGGAGGAGGCACCTGCTGGGTGAAAAGGGGAACAGATGAATTCACCTGACAGACGTGGCTTCGGGCAGTTGGGGATTGTGGGGAAGGGAGGAGGGGCTGGGGATCTTTGGACAATCCTGACACTCGTTCTGTGTCCCTGTCGCTCTTCAGGAACAATATTTCTCAATATCAGCTGCCTCGACGCAGGGCAGTGCCCTTTTCTCACAGATGAAAGGGAAGTGATCAGAACAATTGTAATCATTCCATCCGTTGGGTCTGATAAGGGCGCAGTTTTCATTACCTTTCCAATTATTCGGCTCACCCTGATACCATTGATTAAAACTGGGAAATGGGGAAATAAAAAACACTGATAAAGATCCGCCACATTCCTGCACAGAATCAACAAGATTCCTACAGCCCTGTACAAACCCCCAACTAATCCCACTGTCCCACTCTCTCCCCATAGCCCTGTATCAATCCCAAACTAATCCCTCTGTCCCACTCTCTCCCCATAGCCCTGTACCAATCCCCAACTAATCCCACTGTCCCACTCTCTCCCCATAGCCCTGTATCAATCCCAAACTAATCCCACTGTCCCACACTGTCCCCATAGCCCTGTACAAATCCCCAAACTAATCCCACTGTCCCGCTCTCTCCCCATAGCCCTGTATCAATCCCAAACTAATCCCACTGTCCCACTCTCTCCCCTAGCCCTGTACAAATCCCAAACTAATCCCACTGTCCCGCTGTCTCCCCATAACCCTGTATCAATCCCCAAACTAATCCCACTGTCCCGCTCTCTCCCCATAGCCCTGTATCAATTCCAAACTAATCCCACTGTCCCAGTCTCAACCCATAGCCCTGTATCAATCCCCAACTAATCCCACTGCTCTGCTCTCTCCACATAGCCCTGTACAAATCCCCAATGAATCCCACTGTCCTACTGTCACCCCATAGCCCTGTATCAATCCCAAACTAATCCCACTGTCCCACTCTCTCCCCATAGCCCTGTATCAATCCCCAACTAATCCCATTGCTCTGCTCTCTCCCCATAGCCCTATACAAATCCCCAACTAATCCCACTGTCCCGCTCTCACTCCATAGCCCTGTATCAATCCCAAACTAATCCCACTGTCCCGCTCTTTCCCCATAGCCCTTTACAAATCCCCAACTAATCCCACTGTCCCGCTCTCACCCCATAGCCCTGTATCAATCCCAAACTAATCCCCCTGTCCCGCCCTCTCTCCATGCGACGCTGGGACTCACCTCACTGGGGTCCCATCCACCCTTTTCCAGTTTCATTCACTGTCTCGATCTGTTAGTCCGATCCAGTAATACCCAGGATTGTTCTCAATAGATTTCTTATTGAAATTCTGCAGCAAATATAATGATATGGTGTGTCCAGTTAATATTACTGCCTTAATTCACACACATACAGTCATTCATATACTCACACAGACAGAAGCTCATATACACCCACACATACACACCCACACAAACACACGCTCACACACACACAGACACAGACACACACACATGCCCTCACACCGACACATATTCTCTCACACACACACTCTCTCTCACATACACACACACCTGAAACACAGAAGGCCCCAAAAAATTTCTCAAGAAATTCTCCCTCATTCCCTCTGGTTAAATATCAGGAAGCCTGAAGCTGTTGTTTTCCGTCTCTGTTCCAAACTCCATTCCCAAGTTACCGACTCCATCCTGGGACTCCCTGAGTCTGACCCAGACAGTTAACAACCCTGGGGTCATGTTTAACCTGGAGATGGGATTCCCACCTCATATCCACATTGTCACCAAGACGGCCTCTTCCCAACTATGTAACATCGCCCAGTACCACCCCGGTCTCAGCTCATTGACTGCTGAAACCCTCATCCATGTAGTGTAGAGGGAGCTTTACTCAGTATCTAACCCCGTGCTGTACCTGTCCTGGGAGTGTTTGATGGGGACGGTGTAGAGGGAGCTTTACTCTGTATCTAACCCCATGCTGTACTTGTCCTGGGAGTGTTTGATGGGGACAGTGTAGAGAGAGCTTTACTCTGTATCTAACCCCATGCTGTACCTGTCCTGGGAGTGTTTGATGGGGACAGTGTAGAGGGAGCTTTACTCAGTATCTAACCCCGTGCTGTACCTGTCCTGGGAGTGTTTGATGGGGACGGTGTAGAGGGAGATTTACTCTGTATCTAACCCCGTGCTGTACCTGTCCTGGGAGTGTTTGATGGGGACAGTGTAGAGGGAGCTTTACTCTGTATCTAACCCCGTGCTGTACCTGTCCTGGGAGTGTTTGATGGGAACGGTGTACAGGGAGATTTACTCTGTATCTAACCCCGAGCTGTACCTGTCCTGGGAGTGTTTGATGGGGACAGTGTAAAGGGAGCTTTACTCTGTATCTAACCCCGTGCTGTACCTGTCCTGGGAGTGTTTGATGGGGACGGTGTAGAGGAGGTTTTACTCTGTATCTAACCCCGTGCTGTACCTGTCCAGGGAGTGTTTGATGGGGACAGTGTAGAGGGAGCTTTACTCTGTATCTAACCCCGTGCTATACCTGTCCTGGGAGTGTTTGATGGGGACGGTGTAGAGGGAGCTTTACCCTGTATCTAACCCTGTGCTGTATCTGTCCTGGGAGTGTTTGATGGGGAGGGTGTAGAAGGATCTTTACTCTGTATATATCCCCGTGCTGTACCAGTCCTGGTAGTGTTTGATGGGGACAGTGTGGAGGGAGCTTTAGTCTGTATGTAACCCCGTGCTGTACCTGTCCTGGGAGTGTTTGATGGGGATGGTGTAGTGGGATATTATCTGTCCATCTCATTCTGACAGATGCGTCTGTCATTCTCACCTGTTCCTGTTCTTTATTTACGATGATGAGGTGTGAATTTTTGGATTCACATTGTAATTTTGCCGAGTTCCAGTTTACTCTCTTCGTTGAGAATCTATAACAATGATGATTATGAACTTTCCAGCCGCTCGGACAGAGAGACTGTGCAGAATTATAAAGACTTAATTCAGAGAAATGCCTCGAAACATTAGGAACAGGAGGAGACCATTCAGCCCCTCTCGAGTTGTTACATACGAACAGGAGGAGGCCATTCAGCCCTACTCGAGCCTGTGACACAGGAACATGAGGAGGCCATTCAGCCCATCTCGAGCCTGTTACACCGGAACAGGAGGAGGTCATTCAGCCCCTCTCGAGCCTGTTACACAGGAACAGGAGGAGGCCATTCAGCCCCTCTGGAGTATTTTACACAATTCTATTGGATCTGCTCTGTACCTTAACCCCCTCGGTTTGGATCGCCCACCTGCAGCTTATCCAATCCCTTCAATCTGTCGGACAGACCCCCCTGATCGATTCATCTCCTCGCCTGTCCCAAACTCCGGGAGGCAGAGGCTGGGATAGTGCGGACTTCCCCCGCTTGGAGATTGAGGCCTTGACTTGTGGATGGGGAGGGTGGGGGTGGGGAGACAGGGGGTGGGGGTGGGGAGACAGTGTCTGGGGGTGGGGAGACAGGGGGGTGGGGGTGGGGAGGGTGGGGGTGGGGAAACAGTGTTGTGGGGTGGGGACACAGTGTGTGGGGGTGGGGAGACTGGGGGGTGGAGGTGGGGAGACAGTGTCTGGGGGTGGGGAGACAGGGGGGTGGGGGTGGGGAGGGTGGGGGTGGGGAAACAGTGTTGTGGGGTGGGGACACAGTGTGTGGGGGTGGGGAGACTGGGGGGTGGAGGTGGGGAGACAGTGTGTGGGGGTGGGGAGACAGTGGTGGGGGTGGGGAGACAGGGGGTGGTTGTGGAGAGACAGGGGAGGGGGGTAATCCCAATGGGACAGAGCGTAGGACTTTGCGGGAGGGTCAGGAGTACGGGCGGCAGCTCCCACTCACCTGAACAGGTTCGGTGCTTGGGCAAAGGGATTGCGCAGTCTCGGACAATTTCTGGAACTTTTCCATTCAGCTCTGTCATGTTCCGCGGGGCAACAGCCAAGGTCCGGTTCAGGGGGTCAGCTTCATCGTGCTCCTTGTTCATCTGTAGAACTGAGAGACAGAGTCAGAATGAGTGATAGTGTGGGTTATATCAGTGTGTTACCGTGAGGGGTGTGGGATATATCAGAGTGTTACCGTGAGGGATGTGGGATATATCAGAGTGTCACAGTGAGGAGTGTGGGATATATCAGAGTGTTACAGTGAGGGGTGTGGGATATATCAGAGTGTTACCGTGAGTGATGTGGGATCTATCAGAGTGTCACAGTGAGGAGTGTGGGATATATCAGAGTGTTACAGTGAGGGGTGTGGGATATATCAGTGTTAGAGTGAAGGGAGTGGGATATATCAGAGTGTTACAGTGAGGGGTGTGGGATATATCAGAGCGTTACAGTGAAGGGCGTGGGATATATCAGAGTGTTACAGTGAGGGCTGTGGGATATATGAGAGTGTTACAGTGAGGGGTGTGGGATATATCAGAGTGTTACATTGAGGGGTGTGGGATATATCAGTGTTACAGTGAGGGGTGTGGGGTATATCAGAGTGTTACAGTGAGGGGTGTGACATATATCAGAGTGTTACAGTAAGGGGTGTGGGAAATATCAGAGTGTTACAGTGAGGAGTGCGGGTTATATCGGAGAGTTACTGTGAGGGATGTGGGATCTATCAGATGTGTGACAGTGATGAGTGTGGGATATATCAGGGTATTACAGTGTGGGGTGTGGGATATATCAGTGTTACAGTGAGGGGTGTGGGATGTATCAGAGTTTTACAGTGAGGGGTGCGGGTTATATCGGAGTGTTACAGTGAGGGATGTGGGATATATCAGTGTTAGAGTGAGGGGTGTAGGATAGATCAGAGTGTTACAGTGAGGGGTGTTGGATAAATCAGTGTTAGAGTGAGGGGGTAGGATATATCAGCGTGTTACAGTGAGGGGTGTGGGATATATCAGTATTACAGTGAGGGGTGTGGGATATATCAGTGTTACAGTGAGGGATATGGGATATATCAGTTTTACAGTGACGGGTGTAGGATATATCAGATTGTTACAGTGAGGGGTGTGGGATATATCAGAGTGTTACAGTGAGGGGTGTGGGATATATCAGAGTGTTACAGTGAGGGGTGTGGGTTGTATCAGGGAGTTACAGTGAGGGGTGTGGGATATATGAGTGTTACAGTGAGGGGTGTGGTATGTATCAGAGTATTACAGTGAGGGATTTGGGATATCTGAGTGTTCCAGTGAGCGTGTGGGATATATCAGTGTTACAGTGAGGGGTGTGGGATATATCAGAGAGTTGCAGTGAGGGGTGTGGGATATATCAGTGTTACAGTGAGGGGTGTGGGATATATCAGAGTGTTACAGTGAGGGGTGTGAGATATATTAGTGTGTTACAGTGAGGGGTGTGGGATATATCAGTGTTACAGTGAGGGGTGTGGGATATATCAGAGTGTCACAGTGAGGAGTGTGGGATATATCAGAGTGTTACAGTGAGGGGTGTGGGATATATCAGTGTTAGAGTGAAGGGAGTGGGATATATCAGAGTGTTACAGTGAGGGGTGTGGGATATATCAGAGCGTTACAGTGAAGGGCGTGGGATATATCAGAGTGTTACAGTGAGGGGTGTGGGATATATGAGAGTGTTACCGTGAGGGGTGTGGGATATATCAGAGTGTTACAGTGAGGGCTGTGGGATATATGAGAGTGTTACAGTGAGGGGTGTGGGATATATCAGAGTGTTACATTGAGGGGTGTGGGATATATCAGTGTTACAGTGAGGGGTGTGGGGTATATCAGAGTGTTACAGTGAGGGGTGTGACATATATCAGAGTGTTACAGTAAGGGGTGTGGGAAATATCAGAGTGTTACAGTGAGGAGTGCGGGTTATATCGGAGAGTTACTGTGAGGGATGTGGGATCTATCAGATGTGTGACAGTGATGAGTGTGGGATATATCAGGGTATTACAGTGTGGGGTGTGGGATATATCAGTGTTACAGTGAGGGGTGTGGGATGTATCAGAGTTTTACAGTGAGGGGTGCGGGTTATATCGGAGTGTTACAGTGAGGGATGTGGGATATATCAGTGTTAGAGTGAGGGGTGTAGGATAGATCAGAGTGTTACAGTGAGGGGTGTTGGATAAATCAGTGTTAGAGTGAGGGGGTAGGATATATCAGCGTGTTACAGTGAGGGGTGTGGGATATATCAGTATTACAGTGAGGGGTGTGGGATATATCAGTGTTACAGTGAGGGATATGGGATATATCAGTTTTACAGTGACGGGTGTAGGATATATCAGATTGTTACAGTGAGGGGTGTGGGATATATCAGAGTGTTACAGTGAGGGGTGTGGGATATATCAGAGTGTTACAGTGAGGGGTGTGGGTTGTATCAGGGAGTTACAGTGAGGGGTGTGGGATATATGAGTGTTACAGTGAGGGGTGTGGTATGTATCAGAGTATTACAGTGAGGGATTTGGGATATCTGAGTGTTCCAGTGAGCGTGTGGGATATATCAGTGTTACAGTGAGGGGTGTGGGATATATCAGAGAGTTGCAGTGAGGGGTGTGGGATATATCAGTGTTACAGTGAGGGGTGTGGGATATATCAGAGTGTTACAGTGAGGGGTGTGAGATATATCAGAGTGTTACAATGAGGGGTGTGGGATATATCAGAGTGTTACAGTGAGGGGTGTGGGGTATATCAGAGTGTTACAGTGAGAGGTGTGCGATATATCTGAGTCTTACAGTGAGGGGTGTGGGATGTATCAGGGTTTTACAGTGAGGGTTGTGGTGTGTCTCAGAGTGTTACAGTGAGGGGTGTGGGATATACCAAAGTTTTAACGTTAGGGGTGTGGGATATATCAGAGTGTTACAGTGAGGGGTGTGGGGTATATCAGAGTGTTACAGTGAGGGGTGTGTGCTATCTCAGAGTGTTACAGTGAGGCCTGTGGGATATATCAAGAGTGTTACAGTGAGGGGTGTGGGATTTATCAGAGTGTTACAATGAGGGGTGTGGGATATATCAGACTGTTACAGTGAGGGGTGTGGGGTATATCAGAGTGTTACAGTGAAGGTGTGCGATATATCTGAGTGTTACAGTGAGTGGTGTGGGATGTATCAGTGCGTTACAGTGAGGGGTGTGGAATATATCAGAGTGTTACAGTGTGGGGTGTGGGGTATATCAGAGTGTTACAGTGAGGGGTGTGTGATATACCAGAGTGTGACAATGAGGTGTGTGGGATATATCAGAGTGTGACAGTGAGGCGTGTGGGATATATCAGAGTGTTACTGTTAGGGGTGTGGGGTATATCAGAGTGTTACTGTGAGGGGTGTGGGATATGTCAGTGTGTTACAGTGAGGGATGTGGGGTATATCAGAGTGTTACAGTGAGAGGTGTGGGATATATCAGAGTGTTACAGTGAGTGGTGTGGGATATATCAGAGTGTTACAGTGAGGTGTGTGGTATGTATCAGGGTGTTACAGTGAGAGGTGTGGGATATATCAGAGTGTTACAGTGAGGGGTGTGGTATGTATCAGGGTGTTACAGTGAGGGTTGTGGTGTGTCTCAGAGTGTTACAGTGAGGGGTGTGGGATATATCAGAGTTTTAACGTGAGGGGTGTGGGATATATCAGAGTGTTACAGTGAGGGGTGTGGGGTATATCAGAGTGTTACAGTGAGGGGTGTGGGGTATATCAATATGTTACAGTAAGGGGTGTGGGGTATATCAGAGTGTGACAGTGAGGGATGTGGGATATATCAGAGTGTTAGAGTGAGGGGTGTGGGATATATCAGTGTTACAGTGAGGGGCGTTGTGTGTATCAGAGTGTTACAGTGAGGGGTGTGGGATATTTCAGAGTGTTACAGTGAGGGGTGTGGGATATATCAGTGTTACAGTGAGGGGTGTGGGATATATCAGTGTTACAGTGAGGGGTGTGGGATATATCAGTGTTACAGTGAGGGGTGTAGGATATATCAGTGTGTTACAGTGAGAGGTGTGGGATATATCAGTGTTACATTGAGGGGTGTGGGATATATCAGTGTTACAGTGAGGGGTGTAGGATATATCAGAGTGTTACAGTGAGGTGTGTGGTATATGTCAGTGTGTTACAGTGAGGGATGTGGGGTATATCAGAGTGTTACAGTGAGAGGTGTAGGATATATCAGAGTGTTACAGTGAGTGGTGTGGGATATATCAGAGTGTTACAGTGAGGTGTGTGGTATGTATCAGGGTGTTACATTGAGGGGTGTGGGATATATCAGAGTGTTACAGTGAGGGGTGTGGTATGTATCAGGGTGTTACAGTGAGGGTTGTGGTGTGTCTCAGAGTGTTACAGTGAGGGGTGTGGGATATATCAGTGTTACAGTGAGGGGTGTAGGATATATCAGTGTGTTACAGTGAGAGGTGTGGTATATATCAGTGTTACAGTGAGGGGTGTGGGATATATCAGTGTTACAGTGAGGGGTGTAGGATATATCAGAGTGTTACAGTGAGGTGTGTGGGATATATCAGAGTGTTACAGTGAGGGGTGTGGGATATATAAGACTGTTACAGTGAGGGGAGTGTGATATATCAGAGTGTTACAGTGAGGGGTGTGAGATATATCAGAGTGTTACAATGAGGGGTGTGGGATATATCAGAGTGTTACAGTGAGGGGTGTGGGGTATATCAGAGTGTTACAGTGAGAGGTGTGCGATATATCTGAGTGTTACAGTGAGGAGTGTGGGATGTATCAGGGTGTTACAGTGAGGGTTGAGGTGTGTCTCAGAGTGTTACAGTGAGGGGTGTGGGATATACCAAAGTTTTAATGTGAGGGGTGTGGGATATATCAGAGTGTTACAGTGAGGGGTGTGGGGTATATCAGAGTGTTACAGTGAGGGGTGTGTGATATATCAGAGTGTGACAGTGAGGTGTGTGGGATATATCAGAGTGTGACAGTGAGGCGTGTGGGATATATCAGAGTGTTACTGTTAGGGGTTTGGGGTATATCAGAGTGTTACTGTGAGGGGTGTGGGATATGTCAGTGTGTTACAGTGAGGGATGTGGGGTATATCAGAGTGTTACAGTGAGAGGTGTAGGATATATCAGAGTGTTACAGTGAGTGGTGTGGGATATATCAGAGTGTTACAGTGAGGTGTGTGGTATGTATCAGGGTGTTACATTGAGGGGTGTGGGATATATCAGAGTGTTACAGTGAGGGGTGTGGTATGTATCAGGGTGTTACAGTGAGGGTTGTGGTGTGTCTCAGAGTGTTACAGTGAGGGGTGTGGGATATATCAGAGTTTTAACGTGAGGGGTGTGGGATATATCAGAGTGTTTCAGTGAGGGGTGTGGGGTATATCAGAGTGTTACAGTGAGGGGTGTGGGGTATATCAATATGTTACAGTGAGGGGTGTGGGATATATCAGAGTGTGACAGTGAGGGGTGTGGGGTATATCAGAGTGTTACAGTGAGGGATGTGGGATATATCAGAGTGTTAGAGTGAGGGGTGTGGGATATATCAGAGTGTTACAGTGAGGGGTGTGGGATATATCAGTGTTACAGTGATGGGTGTTGTGTGTATCAGAGTGTTACAGTGAGGGGTGTGAAATATATCAGTGTTACAGTGAGGGGTGTGGGATATATCAGTGTTACAGTGAGGGGTGTAGGATATATCAGTGTGTTACAGTGAGAGGTGTGGGATATATCAGTGTTACAGTGAGGGGTGTGGGATATATCAGTGTTACAGTGAGGGGTGTAGGATATATCAGAGTGTTACAGTGAGGGGTGTGGGATATATCAGAGTGTTACAGTGCGGGGTGTGGGATATATCAGTGTTACAGTGAGGGGTGTAGGATATATCAGAGTGTTACAGTGAGGGGTGTGGGATATATCAGAGTGTTACAGTGAGGGGTGTGGGATATATCAGAGTGTAACAGTGAGGGGTGTGGGTTATATCAGAGTGTTACAGTGAGGGTTGTGGGATATATCAGAGTGTTACAGTGAGGGTTGTGGGATATATCAGAGTGTTACAGTGAGGTGTGTGGGATATATCAGAGTGTTACAGTGAGGGGTGTGGGATATATCAGTGTTACAGTGAGGGGTGTGGGATTTATCAGTGTTACAGTGAGGGGTGTGGGATATATCAGTGTTACAGTGAGGGGTGTGGGATATATCAGTGTTACAGTGAGGGGTGTGGGATATATCAGAGTGTTACAGTGAGGGGTGTGGGATATATCAGAGTGTTACAGTGAGGGGGGTGGGATATATCAGAGTGTTACAGTGAGGGGTGTGGGATATATCAGTGTGTTACAGTGAGGGGTGTGGGATATATCAGAGTGTTACAGTGAGGGGTGTGGGATATATCAGAGTGTTACAGTGAGGGGTGTGGGATATATCAGAGTGTTACAGTGAGGGGTGTGGGATATATCAGAGTGTTACAGTGAGGGGTGTGAGATATATCAGAGTGTTACAGTGAGGGGTGTGTGATATATCAGAGTGTGACAGTGAGGTGTGTGGGATATATCAGAGTGTGACAGTGAGGCGTGTGGGATATATCAGAGTGTTACTGTTAGGGGTTTGGGGTATATCAGAGTGTTACTGTGAGGGGTGTGGGATATGTCAGTGTGTTACAGTGAGGGATGTGGGGTATATCAGAGTGTTACAGTGAGAGGTGTAGGATATATCAGTGTTACAGTGAGTGGTGTGGGATATATCAGAGTGTTACAGTGAGGTGTGTGGTATGTATCAGGGTGTTACATTGAGGGGTGTGGGATATATCAGAGTGTTACAGTGAGGGGTGTGGTATGTATCAGGGTGTTACAGTGAGGGTTGTGGTGTGTCTCAGAGTGTTACAGTGAGGGGTGTGGGATATATCAGAGTTTTAACGTGAGGGGTGTGGGATATATCAGAGTGTTTCAGTGAGGGGTGTGGGGTATATCACAGTGTTACAGTGAGGGGTGTGGGGTATATCAATATGTTACAGTGAGGGGTGTGGGATATATCAGAGTGTGACAGTGAGGTGTGTGGGGTATATCAGAGTGTTACAGTGAGGGATGTGGGATATATCAGAGTGTTAGAGTGAGGGGTGTGGGATATATCAGAGTGTTACAATGAGGGGTGTGGGGTATATCAGAGTGTTACAGTGAGGTGTGTGGGTTATATCAGAGTGTTACAGTGAGGGGTGTGGGATATATCAGTGTTACAGTGATGGGTGTTGTGTGTATCAGAGTGTTACAGTGAGGGGTGTGGGATATTTCAGAGTGTTACAGTGAGGGGTGTGAAATATATCAGTGTTACAGTGAGGGGTGTGGGATATATCAGTGTTACAGTGAGGGGTGTAGGATATATCAGTGTGTTACAGTGAGAGGTGTGGGATATATCAGTGTTACAGTGAGGGGTGTGGGATATATCAGTGTTACAGTGAGGGGTGTAGGATATATCAGAGTGTTACAGTGAGGGGTGTGGGATATATCAGAGTGTTACAGTGCGGGGTGTGGGATATATCAGTGTTACAGTGAGGGGTGTAGGATATATCAGAGTGTTACAGTGAGGGGTGTGGGATATATCAGAGTGTTACAGTGAGGGGTGTGGGATATATCAGAGTGTAACAGTGAGGGGTGTGGGTTATATCAGAGTGTTACAGTGAGGGTTGTGGGATATATCAGAGTGTTACAGTGAGGGTTGTGGGATATATCAGAGTGTTACAGTGAGGTGTGTGGGATATATCAGAGTGTTACAGTGAGGGGTGTGGGATATATCAGTGTTACAGTGAGGGGTGTGGGATATATCAGTGTTACAGTGAGGGGTGTGGGATATATCAGTGTTACAGTGAGGGGTGTGGGATATATCAGTGTTACAGTGAGGGGTGTGGGATATATCAGAGTGTTACAGTGAGGGGTGTGGGATATATCAGAGTGTTACAGTGAGGGGGGTGGGATATATCAGAGTGTTACAGTGAGGGGTGTGGGATATATCAGAGTGTTACAGTGAGGGGTGTGGGATATATCAGAGTGTTACAGTGAGGGGTGTGGGATATATCAGAGTGTTACAGTGAGGGGTGTGAGATATATCAGAGTGTTACAGTGAGGGGTGTGGGATATATCAGAGTGTTACAGTGAGGGGTGTGAGATCAGTACAAGGGGCGTCTTAAAGGAAAAGAAGGAGAGAGAGACAAAGAGAGAAAGACAGAGAAAGAGAGGTGGACAGAGGGAAAGACAGAGAGAGAATGGAACAGAGAGAGAGAGAGAGAGGGAGGTAGACAGAGAGAGAGTCAGAGAGAGAGTGTGGGAGTCAGAGAGAGAGAAGGAGACAGAGTGAGAGACAGAAGGAGGGAAAGAGAGGGAGAGACAGAGAGATAGGGAGTGACAGAGAAAGAGAGATAGGGGGAGAGGCATGGAAAGGCAGGGAGAGAGCGACAGAAAGAAAGAGCCAGAAGGAGAAAGAGAGCGAGAGACAGAGTGAGAGAGAGTGAGACGGATGAATGAAGTAATGATGCATACAATATTGGGTAAAGCTTCCTCTACATTATCCCATACAACACTCACAGGACAGATACAGCACAGGATTAGATACAGAGTAAATCTCCCTTTGCACTGTCCCCGTCAAACACTCCCAGGACAGGTACAGCACAGGGTTAGATACAGAGTAAATCTCACTCTACACCGTCCCCATCAAACACTCCCAGGACAGGTACAGCACGGGGTTAGATACAGAGTAAAGCTCCCTATACAACGTCCCCATCAAACACTCCCAGGACAGGTACAGCACGGGGTTAGATACAGAGTAAAGCTCCCTCTACACCGTCCCCATCAAACACTCCCAGGACAGGTACAGCACAGGGTTAGATACAGAGTAAAGCTCCCTCTACACTGTCCCCATCAAACACTCCCAGGACAGGTACAGCACAGGATTAGATACAGAGTAAAGCTCCCTCTACACCGTCCCCATCAAACACTCCCCGGGCAGCTACAACACAGGGTTAGCTAACAGTAAACCTGCCTCTGCACCGTCCCCATCAAACACTCCTAGGACAGGTTCAGCACGCGGATAGATACAGAGTAAAGCTCCCTCTACACTGTCCCCATCAAACACTCCCAGGACAGGTACAGCACGGGGTTAGATACAGAGTAAAGCTCCCTCTACACCGTCCCCATCAAACACTCCCAGGACAGGTACAGCACGGGGTTAGATACAGAGTAAATCTCCCTCTACACCGTCCCCATCAAACATTCCCAGGACAGGTACAGCACGGGGTTAGATACAGAGTTAAGCTCACTCTGCACCGTCCCCATCAAACGCTCCCAGGACAGGTACAGCACGGGGTTAGATACAGAGTAAACCTCCCTCTACACCGTCCCCATCAAACACTCCCAGGACAGGTACAGCACGGGGTTAGATACAGAGTAAAGCTCCCTCTACACCGTCCCCATCAAACACTCCCAGGACAGGTACAGCACGGGGTTAGATACAGAGTAAACCTCCCTATACAACGTCCCCATCAAACACTCCCAGGACAGGTACAGCACGGGGTTAGATACAGAGTAAACCTCCCTATACAACGTCCCCATCAAACACTCCCAGGACAGGTACAGCACGGGATTAGACACAGAGGAAATCTCACCTCTCTCTCTCACTCTCTCTCAATCTCCCTCACCATCTCTCTCTCTCTGCCTCTGCCTCTCTCCATGTCTCTCTCACCATCTCTCTCTGTCTCTCTCATTCAATCTCTCTCGTCTTCCTGTCTCTCACTCTCTCAATCTCTCTCTCTCTCTCTCTCTCACCATTTCTCTCTCTTTCTCTCGCATCTCAATATCTCTCTGCATTTTTCGGCCTCTCTCTCAATCTCTCTCACCATCTCTCTCTGTCTCTTGAACAGTTTAACCTACATTTACTGGGGGCTGTCATGTTGTTTTTGATGTGTCTCATATTCATGTAGTCGGTGTCCTGCTCCATGGTTTGTGTCTGAGGGGTCTCTCTCCTCCGTTCCTGTCCTGTCTGCTTTTCTCTCTCTCTCAGATGTGTCTCAATCTTTCCTCAGACTCGATGTCAGGGCGAGAACTTCCTCAAAACGGTTTCTATTTTCTTCCTTTTTGTAATACCACTTCCCCTGTGATCTGTGCCACAAAGTTGGTCAGTTAACCATGTACAGCAGCTGACGAAGGCTTTGTATTTTTGCCAAGCACAGGGAGAGCCAACCTGGCTTCAGGGAACATCGGCAGAATTCAAAATCATTTCGCAAGCCTCTCGACTGTTCGTTACAACTGGAACAGGTCTATACGCACACACACACACACACACACACACACACACACACACACACACACACACACACACACACGCTCACACACACACACGCTGACACATTAACACACACACACACACGCACACACGCTGACACATAAACACACACACGCTGACACATAAACACACACACACACACACCCACACACACGCTGACACATAAACACACACACACACACACACACACACACACACACACGCTCACACACACATGCTCACATACACACGCTCAGACACACAATCTCACACAAACACACTCACCTACAAACACACACGCACACACATACACACACTCTCTCTCACACAGACGCACACACTCTCTCTCTCACACACACGTGCACACACACACACACACATATGTGCACACACACACAGACAAACTCTCTCACACACACAGAGACACACACACTCATATGTGCACACACACACACAGAAACACACACACCCTCTCACACACACTATCTCAATGATCCTCAGAACCCTCCTGGAATCACTAACCAAAAACCTGGGAGCAAATATCACTTGTCATTTTATTCCAGAGTGGAAAGTTTTTCTTCCTATTGGACCGCCCGGTGAGCATTGAGGTCCGACCTTGCCTTCACTGACCAGGCAGTGAGCGTAGGTACAAACATAGGAACCAGGAGCAGCAGGAGACCACTCAGCCCGTTGTGCCTGTCCCAGCATTCAGTAAGACCATGTCCGATCTGAAAGTAACCTTATTACATCACAGCCAAGGGGAAAGGCTGAGGGCTTCAAATTCAAACCCCAGAGGGAAACTTGAAACAACTGTTATAACCCATTGTTGCAATTTTTAAGTTTCCAGAAACAGTCTTTGAGTTCAGTAAGTGTTTGATGGGGACAGTGTAGAGTCTTTGATATATCTTTGAGGAAGGGAGTTCCAATGGCTCACAACCCTCTGAGAGAAAAAATTTCCCCTCATCTCTGTCTTCAATGTGTGACCCCTGATTTTTAAACAGTGACCTGTCATTCTAGATTCTCCCGCAAGAGGAAACATCCTCTCCACACTCACCCTGTCAAATCCCCTCAGGATCTTATTTGTTTCAATCAAGTCACCTCTCACCCTTCTAATCTCCAACGGATACGAGCCTAACCTGTCCAAACTTTCCTCATAAGACAACCCACCAACTCCAGGGATTAGTCTAGTAAACCTTCCCTGAATTGCTCCCAATGCATTTACATCCTTCCTTAAATAAGGAGACCAGTACTGTGTACAATACTCCAGATGTGGTCTGACCAGTGCCCTGTACAACTGAAGGTCATAGAGTTAATTTTCCTTCATTTGTTGAGATAAGACAGAGCTATGCTTTATTCTTTGATTATTATCAGCTTAAACATCATGCATTATTTGTTTGAATCTATTGCATTTATTTTAAGGTGGATTTGAGCCTCTTGCATTTATTTACAGGTGGATTTGTTATTCTGCATGTAGTTCTACATTGGTTTGCTATTCTGTGTTTACTTTTAGGCGAATTTGCATCTCTGTTTAAGAACAACAAAGAACAAGGAAAAGTACAGCACAGGAACAGGCCTTTCGGCCCTCCAAGTCTGCGCTGATCATGTTTCCAGTCAAATGGATTTCAATCTCCTGCATTTATTCTTAGGTGGATTTGAATCTCCATTATTTATTCTTTAGTGGATTTGTTATCCTGCATTGCTTTTCTGGTGGCACAATCCTCAGAGAAAAAAATTCTCCTCATCACTGTACTAAAAGGGCAACCTCTAATTTTAAAACAGTGGCCCCTCTTTCTGGACTCATCCACAAGAGGCAACATCCTTTCCAAGTTCATCTTATCAAGACCATTCAGGATCATATACACTTCAATCAAGACAAGCCTCGCTTTTCAAAGCTCCAGTAGAATCAAGCCCAGTCTGTCCAACCTTCCCTCATAAGGCAACCCACTTATCTAGGTATCAATCTAGCAAACCTCCTCTGAACCGTCTCAAATGCATTTACATCCTTCCTGAAATAAGGAAGCCAAAACTGCACACAGTATTGGAGATACCATCTCACCAATGCCCTGTACAACTGAAGCATAGCATTCTTACTTTAATAGGCCTCCTCCTGTTCCTGTGTAACAGGCTCGAGAGGGGCTGATTGGCCTCATATTGTTCCTGCGTAACAGGCTGAAGTGGGGCTGAATGGCCTCCTGCTGTACCTGTGTAACAGGGTCGAGAGGGGCTGCACAACAGGTCTGTCCCTCGAGCGAGCAGCCATTGTGGGCGGTGATATTTTTCGCACAAGATTCTGTGAGACGTTGCGCTGCATCAGCATGAATCATGGCCACATTGCACTGCCCACAGTTCAGCAACAAAACCACACAGAACGATGAGTTCATCAACGTTCACCAGGAACACAAAACCTCAATAACCTGAGCGTCTTTCAGGATAAAGAGAGCAAAAGTTCAACGGAGAGAGGAGTTGGCTTGAGATTCACTTTGATGATAAACTATCTTCCTCTCTCTGTCTCTCTCTCTCTCTCTCTCGCTGTCTGTCAGGGAGAGATCTAAACATTGACCGATGCCTCCCAGTCTCTCTCTCAGGGAGGTATCTGTACACTGACTGGTGTCTCTCAGTCGCCTCTCTCTCAGGGAGATATCTGCACACTGACTGGTGTCTCTCAGTCCCTTCTCTCTCAGGGTTATATCTGTACACTGACTGGTGTCTCTCAGTCTCCTCTCTCTCAGGGAGATATCTGTACACTGACTATTGTCTCTCAGTCCCCTATCTCTCAGGGTTATATCTGTACACTGACTGGAGTCTCTCAGTCTCCTCTCTCTCAGTGAGATATCTGTACACTGACTGGTGTATCTCAGTTTCCTCTCTGTCAGGGAGAGATCTGAACGCTGACTGGTGTCTCTCAGTCCCCTCTCTCTCAGCGAGATACTGTATACTGACTGGTGTCTTTCAGTCCCCTCTCTCTCAGTGAGATATCTGCCCACTGACTGGTGTCTCTCAGTCCCCTCTCTCTCAGGGATATATCTGTACACTGACTGGTGTCTCTCAGTCCCCTCTCTCTCAGGGAGATATCTGCACACTGACTGGTGTCTCTCAGTCTCCTCTCTCTCAGGGATATATCTGTACACTGACTGGAGTCTTTCAGTCCCTCTCTCTCAGTGAGATATCTGCACACTGACTGGTTTCTCTCAGTCCCCTATCTCTCAGGCAGATATCTGTACTCTGACTGGTGTCTCTCAGTCCCCTATCTCTCAGGGAGATATCTGTACACTGACTGGTGTCTCTCAGTCCCCTCTCTCTCAGGGAGATATCTGTACACTGACTGGTGTCTCTCAGTCCCCTCTCTCTCAGGGAGATATCTGTACACTGACTGGTGTCTCTCAGTCCCCTCTCTCTCAGGGAGATACTGTACACTGACTGGTGTCTCTCAGTCCCCTCTCTCTCAGGGAGATACTGTACACTGACTGGTGTAGCTCAGTCCCCTCTCTCTCAGTGAGATATCTGTACACTGACTGGTGTCTCTCAGTCCCTCTCTCTCAGTGTGATATCTGTACACTGCCTGGTGTCTCTCAGTCTCCTCTCTCTCAGTGAGATATCTGTACACTGACTGGTGTCTCTCAGTCCCCTCTCTCTCAGGGTTATATCTGTACACTGACTGGAGTCTCTCAGTCCCCTCTCTCTCAGGGAGATATCTGCACACTGACTGGTGTCTCTCAGTCTCCTCTCTCTCAGGGAGATATCTGTACACTGACTGGTGTATCTCAGTCTCCTCTCTCTCAGTGAGAGATCTGAACGCTGACTGGTGTCTCTCAGTCACCTCTCTCTCAGCAAGATACTGTATACTGACTGGTGACTTTCCGTCCCCTCTCTCTCAGGGAGATACTGTATACTGAATGGTGTCTCTCAGTCCCCTCTCTCTCAGGGAGATACTGTATACTGACTGGTGTCTCTCAGTCTCCTCTCTCTCAGTGAGATATCTGCACACTTACTGGTTTCTCTCAGTCCCCTCTCTCTCAGGGAGATATCTGTACACTGACTGGTGTCTCTCAGTCTCTCTCTCTCTCTCTCAGGGAGATATCTGTGCACTGACTGGTGTCTCTCAGTTCCCTCTCTCTCAGGGAGATATCTGTACACTGACTGGTGTCTCTCAGTCCCTCTATCTCAGGGAGATATCTGTACACTGACTGGTGTCTCTCAGTCCCCTATCTCTCAGGGAGATATCTGTACACTGACTGGTGTCTCTCAGTCCCCTATCTCTCAGGGAGATATCTGTACACTGACTGGTGTCTCTCAGTCTCTCTCTCTCTCAGGGAGATATCTGTACACTGACTGGTGTCTCTCAGTCCCCTCTCTCTCAGGGAGATATCTGTACACTGACTGGTGTCTCTCAGTCCCCTCTCTCTCAGGGAGATAACTGTACACTGACTGGTGTCTCTCAGTCTCTCTCTCTCTCTCTCAGGGAGATATCTGTACACTGACTGGTGTATCTCAGTCCCCTCTCTCTCAGTGAGATATCTGTACACTGACTGGTATCTTTCAGTCCCTCTCTCTCAGTGAGATATCTGTACACTGACTGGTGTCTCTCAGTCCCCTCTCTCTCAGTGAGATATCTGTACACTGACTGGTGTCTCTCAGTCCCCTCTCTCTCAGTGAGATATCTGCACACTGACTGGTGTCTCACAGTCTCCTCTCTCTCAGGGATATATCTGTACACTGACTGGTGTCTCTCAGTCCCCTATCTCTCAGGGATATATCTGTACACTGACTGGTGTCTCTCAGTCTCCTCTCTCTCAGGGAGATATATGTACACTGACTGGTGTCTCTCAGCCCCCTCTCTCTCAGGGAGATATCTGTACACTTACTGGTGTCTCTCAGTCCCCTCTCTCTCAGGGTTATATCTGTACACTGACTGGTGTCTCTCAGTCTCCTCTCTCTCAGGGAGATATCTGTACACTGACTGGTGTATCTCAGTCTCCTCTCTCTCAGGGAGAGATCTGAACGCTGACTGGTGTCTCTCAGTCACCTCTCTCTCAGCAAGATACTGTATACTGACTGGTGTCTTTCATTCCCCTCTCTCTCAGGGAGATACTGTATACTGAATGGTGTCTCTCAGTCCCCTCTCTCTCAGGGAGATACTGTATACTGACTGGTGTATCTCAGTCCCCTGTCTCTCAGTGAGATATCTGTGCACTGACTGGTGTCTTTCAGTCCCTCTCTCTCAGTGAGATATCTGCCCACTGACTGGTGTCTCTCAGTCCCCTCTCTCTCAGGGATATATCTGTACACTGACTGGTGTCTCTCAGTCCCCTAACTCTCAGGGAGATATCTGTACACTGACTGGTGTCTCTCAGTCCCCTCTCTCTCTGGGAGATACTGTATACTGAATAGTGTCTCTCAGTCCCCTCTCTCTCAGGGAGATACTGTATACTGACTGGTGTATCTCAGTCCCCTGTCTCTCAGTGAGATATCCGTACACTGACTGGTGCCTTTCAGTCCCTCGCAGTGAGATTTCTGCACACTGACTGGTGTCTCTCAGTCCCCTCTCTCTCAGGGATATATCTGTACACTGACTGGTGTCTCTCAGTCCCTCTATCTCAAGGAGATATCTGTACACGGACTGGTGTCTCTCAGTCCCCTCTCTCTCAGGGAGGTATCTGCACATTGACTGGTGTCTCTCAGTCTCCTCTCTCTCAGGGAGATATCTGTACACTGACTGGTGTATCTCAGTTCCCTCTCTCTCAGTGAGATATCTGTACACTTACTGGTGTCTTTCAGTCCCTCTCTCTCAGTGTGATATCTGTACACTGACTGGTGTCTCTCAGTCCCCTCGCTCTCAGGGAGATATCTGTACACTGACTGGTGTCTCTCAGTCCCCTCTCAGGGAGATATCTGTACACTGACTGGTGTCTCTAAGTCTCCTCTCTCTCAGGGAGATATCAGTACACTGACTGGTGTCTCTCAGTCTCCTCTTTCTCAGGGTTATATCTGTACACTGACTGGTGTCTCTCAGTCTCTTCTCTCTCAGGGAGATATCTGTACACTGACTGGTGTATCTCAGTCTCCTCTCTCTCAGGGAGATATCTGTACACTGACTGGTGTCTCTCAGTCTCCTCTCTCTCAGTGAGATATCTGTACACTGACTGGTGTCTCTCAGTCTCTTCTCTCTCAGGGAGATATCTGTACACTGACTGGTGTCTCTCAGTCTCTTCTCTCTCAGGGAGATATCTGTACACTGACTGGTGACTTTCAGTCCCTCTCTCCCAGTGAGATATCTGTACACTGACTGGTGTCTCTCAGTCCCCTCTCTCAAGGGAGGTATCTCTACACTGACTGGTGTATCTCAGTCCCCTCTCTTTCAGTGAGATATCTGCACACTGACTGGTATCTTTCAGTCCCTCTCTCTCAATGAGATATCTGTACACTGACTGGTGTATCTCAGTCCCCTCTCTCTCAGGGAGATATCTGTACACTGACTGGTGTCGCTCAGTCCCTCTCTCTCAGTGAGATATCTGTACACTGACTGGTGTCTCTCAGTCCCCTCTCTCTCAGGGAGATATCTGTACACTGACTGTTGTCTCTCAGTCCCTCTATCTCAGGGAGATATCTGTACACTGACTGGTGTGTCTCAGTCCCCTCTCTCTCAGGGAGATATCTGTACACTGACTTGTGTCTCTCAGTTCCTCTATCTCAGGGAGATATCTGTACACTGACTGGTGTCTCTCAGTCCCCTCTCTCTCAGGGAGATATCTGTACACTGACTGGTGTCTCTCAGTCCCTCTATCTCAGGGAGGTATCTGTACACTGCCTGGTGTCTCTCAGTCTCCTCTCTCTCAGGGAGATATCTGTACACTGACTGGTGTATCTCAGTTCCCTCTCTCTCAGTGAGATATCTGTACACTTACTGGTGTCTTTCAGTCCCTCTCTCTCAGTGTGATATCTGTACACTGACTGGTGTCTCTCAGTCCCCTCTCTCTCAGGGAGATATCTGTACACTGACTGGTGTCTCTCAGTCTCTGTCTCTCTCAGGGAGATACCTGTACACTGACTGTTGTCTCTCAGTCTCCTCTCGCTCAGGTAGATATCTGTACACTGACTGGTGTCTCTAAGTCCCCTCTCTCTCAGTGAGATATCTGTACACTGGCTGGTGTATCTCAGTCCCTCTCTCTCAGTGAGATAACTGTACACTGACTGGTGTCTTTCAGTCCCTCTCGTTCCTTGAGATATCTGTACTCTGACTGGTGTCTCTCAGTCCCCTCTCTCTGAGGGAGATATCTGTACACTGACTGGTGTCTCTCAGTCCCTCTATCTCAGGGAGATATCTGTACACTGACTGGTGTATCTCAGTCTCCTCTCTCTCAGGGAGAGATCTGAACGCTGACTGGTGTCTCTCAGTCCCCTCTCTCTCAGCGAGATACTGTATACTGACTGGTGTCTTTAAGTCCCCTCTCTCTCAGGGTGATACTGTATACTGAATGGTGTCTTTCAGTCCCCTCTCTCTCAGGGAGATACTGTATACTGACTGGTGTATCTCATTCCCCTCTCTCTCAGTGAGATATCTGTACACTGACTGGTGTCTTTCAGTCCCTCTCTCTGTGAGATATCTGCACACTGACTGGTGGCTCTCAGTCCCCTCTCTCTCAGGGATATATCTGTACACTGAATGGTGTCTTTCAATCCCCTATCTCTCAGGGAGATATCTGTACACTGACTGGTGTATCTCAGTCCTCTCTCTCTCAGGGAGATATCTGTACACTGACTGGTGTCTTTCAGGCCCTCTCTCTCAGTGAGATATCTGTACACTGACTGGTGTCTCTCAGTCCCCTCTCTCTCAGGGAGATATCTGTACACTGACTGGTGTCTCTCAGTCCCTCTATCTCAGGGAGATATCTGTACACTGACAGGTGTCTCTCAGTCCCCTCTCTCTCAGAGAGGTATCTGTACACTGACTGGTGTCTCTCAGTCCCCTCTCTCTCAGGGATATATCTGTACACTGACTGGTGTCTCCCAGTCTCCTCTCTCTCAGGGAGAGATCTGAACGCTGACTGGTGTCTCTCAGTCCCCTCTCTTTCAGGGAGATACTGTATACTGACTGGTGTGTCTCAGTTCCCTCTCTCTCAGGGAGATACTGTATACTGAATTACCTGGAAAAACTCAGCAGGTCTGGCAGCATCGGCGGAGAAGAATAGATTTTACGATCGAGTCCTCATGACCCTTCGACAGAACTTGAGTTCGAATCCAAGAAAAAGATGAAATATAAGCTGGTTTAAGGTGTGTGTGTGGTGGGCAGAGAGATAGAGAGAGAGAGAGAGAGAAAGGTTGGGAGGGGTGGGGTTGGGAGGTGGGGGTTTGGGCGTGTGGTTGTATGGACAAACAAGCAGTGATAGAAGCAGATCATCAAAAGATGTCAATGACAATGGTACAATAGAACGCATCGGTGTTAAAGTTAAAGTTGGTGATATTATCTAAACGAATGTGCTAATTAAGAATGGATGGTAGGGCACTCAATGTATAGCTCTAGTGTGGGTGTTTTTTTTATTTTATTATTTTTTTTTATTATAATGGAAATAGATGGGAAAAGGAAAATCTTTATAATTTATTGGAAAAAAAAAGGAAGGGGGAAACAGAAAGGGGGTGGGGATGGGGGAGGGAGCTCACGACCTAAAGTTGTTGAATTCAATATACAGTCCGGAATGCTGTAAGGTGCCTAGTCGGAAGATGAGGTGTTGTTCCTCCAGTTTGCGTTGGGCTTCACTGGAACAATGCAGCAAGCCAAGGACAGACATGTGGGCAAGAGAATAGGGTGGAGTGTTAAAATGGCAAGCGACAGGGAGGTTTGGGTCATTCTTGCGGACAGACCGCATGTGTTCTGCAAAGCGGTCGCCCAGTTTACGTTTGGTCTCTCCAATGTAGAGGAGACCACATTGGGAGCAACGAATGCAGTAGACTAAGTTGGGGGAAATGCAAGTGAAATGCTGCTTCACTTGAAAGGAGTGTTTGGGCCCTTGGACGGTGAGGAGAGAGGAAGTGAAGGGGCAGATGATACATCTTTTGCGTGGGCATGGGGTGGTGCCATAGGAGGGGGTTGAGGAGTAGGGGGTGATGGAGGAGTGGACCAGGGTGTCCCGGAGGGAGCGATCCCTACGGAATGCCGATAAGGGGGGTGAAGGGAAGATGTGTTTGGTGGTGGAATCATGCTGGAGTTGGCGGAAATGCCGGAGGATGATCCTTTGAATGCGGAGGCTGGTGGGGTGATAAGTGAGGACAAGGGGGACCCTATCATGTTTCTGGGAGGGAGGAGAAGGCGTGAGGGCGGATGCGCGGTAGATGGGCCGGACACGGTTGAGGGCCCTGTCAACGACCGTGGGTGGAAAACCTCGGTTAAGGAAGAAAGAGGACATGTCAGAGGAACTGTTTTTGAAGGTGGCATCATCGGAACAGATGCGACGAAGGCGAAGGAACTGGGAGAATGGGATGGAGTCCTTACAGGAAGCAGGGTGTGAGCAGCTGTAGTTGAGGTAGCTGTGGGAGTCAGTGGGTTTGTAATGGATATTGGTGGACAGTCTATCACCAAAGATTGAGACAGAGAGGTCAAGGAAGGGAAGGGAAGTGTTAGAGATGGACCAAGTGAAAATGATGGAGGGGTGGAGATTGGAAGCAAAATTAATAAATTTTTCCAAGTCCCGACGAGAGCATGAAGCGGCACCGAAGGAATCATCGATGTACTGGAGAAAAAGTTGTGGAAGGGGGCCAGAGTAGGACTGCAACAAGGAATGTTCCACATACCCCATAAAGAGGCAGGCATAGCTGGGGCCCATGCGGGTACCCATAGCCACACCTTTTATTTGGAGGAAGTGAGAGGAGTTGAAGGAGAAATTGTTCAGCGTGAGAACAAGTTCAGCCAGACGGAGGAGAGTAGTGGTGGATGGGGATTGTTCGGGCCTCTGTTCGAGGAAGAAGCTAAGGGCCCTCAGACCATCCTGGTGGGGGATGGAGGTGTAGAGGGATTGGACATCCATGGTGAAGAGGAGGAGAGCCATCAGACCATCCTGGTGGGGAATGGAGGTGTAGAGGGATTGGACATCCATGGTGAAGAGGAGGAGAGCCATCAGACCATCCCGGTGGGGGATGGAGGTGTAGAGGGATTGGACGTCCATGGTGAAGAGGAGGAGAGCCATCAGACCATCCTGGTGGGGAATGGAGGTGTAGCGGGATTGGACGTCCATGGTGAAGAGGAAGCGGTTGGGGCCAGGGAACTGGGAATTGTTGATGTGACGTAAGGTGTCAGAGGAATCACGGATGTAGGTGGGAAGGGACTGGACAAGGGGAGAGAGAGAAGGGAGTCAAGATAACGAGAAATGAGTTCTGTGGGGCAGGAGCAAGCTGAGACGATCGGTCTACCGGGGCAGTTCTGTTTGTGGATTTCACTGGGCTGGTTCCTGGGACGATGGGGTTTGTCTCATGAGGAAAAACCCGCTCTGTATAACCCCGCCCCCTGCCCGCTGTGTGACCCCGCCCCCTGCCCGCTCTGTGTGACCCCGCCCCCTGCCCGCTCTGTGTGACCCCGCCCCCTGCCCGCTCTGTGTGACCCCGCCCCCTGACAGCCCTGTGTGACCCCGCCCCCTGCCCGCTCTGTATAACCCCGCCCCCTGCCCGCTCTGTGTGACCCCGCCCCCTGACAGCCCTGTGTGACCCCGACCCTGCCCGCTCTGTGTGACCCCGCCCCCTGCCCGACCTGTGTGACACCGCCCCATGCCCGCTCTGTGTGACCCCGCCCCCTGCCCGCTCTGTGTGACCCCGCCCCCTGCCCGCTGTGTGACCCCGCCCCCTGCCGTCATTGTGCGACCCCGGCCCCTGACGGTTTAGTGCGACCCCACCCCCCCGCCGGCTCTGTGCGACCCCGCCCACTGCCTGCTCTGTGCGACCCCGCCCACTGTCAGTTCTGTGTGACCCCGCCCACTGTCGGCTCAGTGCGACCCCGCCCCCTGCCGTCGCTATGAGAACCCGGCCTCTACCGGCTCTGTGCGACCCCGCCCCCAGCCGGCTCCCTGCGACTGCGACCCCCGCCCCCGGCCGTCTGTGTGCGACCACGCCCACTGCCCGCTCTGTGTATCACCCAGGCCCCTGCCCGCTCTGTATCACCCCGCCCCCTGACCGCTCCTTGTCCCCCTGACCGCTTGTGTCACCACGCCCCCTGTACGCTCTGTCATCCCGCCCCCTTTCCGCTCCGTGTGACTCCGCCCCCTCCCCGCTCCGTGTGACCACGCCCCCTTACCGCACCCTGTGACACCGCCCCCCTCGCTCTCTGTGATTCCGCCCCCTCCCCGCTCTGTGTGACACCGCCCACTACCCGCTCTGTGTGACTGCACCCTCACACCTCTCCGTGTGACTCCGCCCCTTTCCCGCACTGTGTGACACCACCCGCTCCACGCTCTGTGTGACTCCGCCCACTCCTCGCTTTGTGTGTCCCCTCCCCCCATTCTCCGTTCTGTTTGACTCCGCCCTCTCCCCGCTCTGTGTGACTCTGCACCCTCCCCGCTCTGTGTGACTCCGCCCCCTCCCTGCTCTATGTGACTCCGCCCCCTCCCTGCAGTGTGTGACGTCGCCCCCTCCCTGCTCTGTGTGACGTCGCCCCCCCTTCGCTTACTGTGACTCCGCCCCCTCCCTGCTCTATGTGACACCGCCCCCTTCCTGCTCTGTGTGACGTCGCCCCCTCCCTGCTGTGTGACGTCGCCCCCTCCTCGCTTACTGTGACTCCGCCCCCTCTCTGCTCTGTGTGACGTCGCCCTCTCCTCGCTCTCTGTGACTCCGCCCACTCTCCGCTCTCTGTGACCCCGCCTGCTGCCCGCTGTGTCACCCCGCCCCCTCCCCGCTCTCTGTGACCCCGCCCCCTGAGCGCCCCGCAAAACCCCACATCCCCGCGGATTCCGTGTCAACCCGCCCCTTGCACCCTCTCTGATACCCCGCCCACTGCCCACTCTGTGTGACCCCGCCCATTGCCCGTTCTGTGTGTCTCCGCCCCCTGCTCGCTCTATGTCAACCCACCCGCTGCCCGCCCTGTATCACCCCGCCCCCTGCCCGCACTGTGCGACCCCGCCCCCTGACTGCTCTATGCGACCCCGCCCCTACCCGCTCGTTGTGACCCCGCCCTCTGCCCGCTCCGTGTCACTCCGACACCTGCTCGCTCTTTGCGACCCCCGCCCCCTTCCCGCTCTGTGTCACCCCGCCCCCTGCCCGCTTTGTGTCACCCCGCCCCCTGCCCGCTTTGTGTCACCCCGCCTACTGCCCGCTCTGTGTGACCCCGCCCCCTTTCGGCTCTCTGACTCCGCCCACTGCCCGCTCTGTGAAACCACGCCCCCTTCACGCTCTGTGTGACCCCGCCCCTTGCACGCTCTGTCACCCCGCCCCCTGACCGCTCTGTGTCACCCCGCCCCCTGACCGCCCTGTGTGACCCCGGCCCTTGCCCGCTCTGTGTGACCCCGGCCCTTGCCCGCTCTGTATGACCCCGCCCCCTGCCCGCTTTGTGTCACCCCGCCCCCTGCCCGCTTTGTGTCACCCCGCCCCCTGCTCGCTCTGTGTCACCCCGCTCCCTGCCCCCTTTGTGTCACCCCGCCCACTGCCCGCTCTGTGTGACCCCGCCCCCTGCCCGCTCTGTGACACCCCGCCCCCTGCACGCTCTGTCACCACGCCACCTGCCCGCTCTGTGTGTCCCCGCCCCATGTCCGCTCTGTCAACCCGCCCGCTGTCCGCTCTGTGTCACCCCACCCCCTGCCCGCTCTCTGTGACTCCTCCCCCTGCCCGCTCTCTGTCTCCGCCCCCTGCGCGCTAAGTGTCACCCCGCCCCCTGCTCGCTGTGTGTGACCCCGACCCCTTCCCGTTCTGTGTGACCCCGCCCCCTGCCCGCTCTGTGTGACCTCGCCCCTGCCCGCTCTGTATCACCCCGCCACCTGCCCGCTCTGTGTGACCCCGGCCCTTGCCCGCTCTGTATGACCACGCCCCCTGCCCGCTTTGTGTCACCCCCGCCCCCTGCTCGCTCTGTGTCACCCCGCTCCCTGCCCCCTTTGTGTCACCCCGCTCCCTGCCCCCTTTGTGTCACCCCGCCCACTGCCCGCTCTGTGTGACCCCGCCCCCTTTCGGCTCTCTAACCCCGCCCCCTGCCCGCTCTGTGACACCCCGCCCCCTGCACGCTCTGTCACCCCGCCACCTGCCCGCTCTGTGTGTCCCCGCCCCCTGTCCGCTCTGTCAACCCGCCCGCTGTCCGCTCTGTGTCACCCCACCCCCTGCCCGCTCTCTGTGACTCCTCCCCCTGCCCGCTCTGTGTCTCCGCCCCCTGCGCGCTAAGTGTCACCCCGCCCCCTGCTCGCTGTGTGTGACCCCGACCCCTTCCCGTTCTGTGTGACCCCGCCCCCTGCCCGCTCTGTGTGACCTCGCCCCTGCCCGCTCTGTATCACCCCGCCACCTGCCCGCTCTGTGTGACACCGCCTCCTCCTCGCTCTATATCACCCCGCCCCCAGCCCCCTCTGTGTGACTCCGCCCCCTCCCCGCTCTGTGTCACCCCGCCCCCTCCTCGCTCTGTGTCACCCCCGCCCCCTGCCCGGTCTGTGTGACCCCGCCTCCTGCGCGCTCTGTGTGACACCGCCTCCTCCTCGCTCTGTATCACCCCGCCCCCAGCCCGCTCTGTGTGACTCCGCCCCCTCCCCGCTCTGTGTCACCCCGCCCCCTCCTCGCTCTGTGTCACCCCGCCCCCTCCTCGCTCTGTGTCACCCCCGCCCCCTGCCCGGTCTGTGTGACCCCGCCTCCTGCGCGCTCTGTGTGACTCCGACTTCTCCTCGCTCTGTATCACCCCGCCCCCTGCCCGCTCTCTGTGACTCCGCCCCCTGCCTGCTCCCTGTGACTCCGCCCCCTCCCCGCTGTGTGTCTCCGCCCCCTGCGCGCTCAGTGTCACCCCGCCCCTGCTCGCTGTGTGACCCCGACCCCTGCGCGCTCTGTGTGACCCCGCCCGCTGCGCGCTCTGTGTGACCTCGCCCCCTGCCCGCTCTGTATCACCCGCCCCCTGCCCGCTCTGTGACACCGCCTCCTCCTCGCTCTGTGTCACCCCGCCCTCTGTCCGCTCTGTGTCCCCGCCCCCTGCGCGCTCTGTATCACCCCACCCCCTGCCCAGTCTGTGTGACCCGACCCCAGCCCGCTCTGTGTGAGCCTGCCCCCAGCCCGCACTGTGTCACCCCGCCTCCTTCCCGCTCTGTGTCACCCCGCGCCCTGCCAGGTCTGTGTGACCCCGCCCCCTCCTCGCTCTGTGGCACCCCGCCACCAGCCTGCTCTGTGTAACCCTGACCCATCCCCGCTCTGTGGCACCCCGCCCCCTGCCCGCTCTTTGTGACCTCGACCCCTCCCCGCTCTGTGTGACCCCGCCCGCTGCCCGCTCTGTGTGACTCCGCCCCCTGCCCGCTCTTTGTGACCTCGACCCCTTCCCGCTCTGTGTCACCCCGCCCCTTGACCGCTGTGTGTACCTGCGCCCTACCCGATCTGTGACCCTGCCCACTGCCCGCTCTGTGTGACTACGCCCCCTGCCCGCTCTGTGTGACTACGCCCCCTCGTCGCTCTGTGTGTCCCCATCCCCTACCCGCTCTGTGTGACCACGCTCCTTGCGCGCTCTGTGTCACCCCGCCCCCTGCGCGCTCTGTATCACCCCACCCCCTGCCCAGTCTGTGTGACCCGACCCCAGCCCGCTCTGTGTGAGCCTGCCCCCAGCCCGCACTGTGTCACCCCGCCTCCTTCCCGCTCTGTGTCACCCCGCGCCCTGCCAGGTCTGTGTGACCCCGCCCCCTCCTCGCTCTGTGTGACCCCGCCCCCTGCGCAGTCTGTATCTCCCCGCCCCCTGAACGCACTGTGTGACCCCGCCCCTTGACCGCACTGTGTGACCTCACCCCCTGCCGCTCTGTGACCTCGCCCCCTGCCCTGCTCTGTGTGACTCCGCCCCCTTCCCGCTCTGTGTGACCCCGCCCCCTCGCACCGTGTGACTCCACCCCCTTCCCGCTCTGTGTGAATCCGCCCCCTCCTCATTCTGTGTGACTCCGCCCCCTCCCCGCTCTTTGTGACACCGACTTCTCCTCGCTCTGTATCACCCCGCCCCTTGCCCGCTCTCTGTGACTCCGCCCCCTGCCTGCACTCTGTGTCTCCGCCCGCTGCCCGCTCTCTGTGACCCCGCCCCCTGCCCACTCTGTGTGACTCCTCCCCCTGCGGGCTCAGTGAATCCAACCACTGCCCATTCTGTGGATCCCCGCCCCCTGCCCATTCTGTGTATCCCCTCCCTCTGCCCGTTCTGTGTGACTCCGCCCCCTCCCCGCTCTGTGTGACCCTGCCCCCTCCCCGCTATGTGTGACTCCGCCACCCCCGCAATGTGTGACTCCGCCCCCTGCCCGCTCTGTGTGACTCCGCCCCCTCTACGATCTGTGTGACTCCGCCCCCTCCCCGCTCTGTGTAACGCCGACCCCAACCCGGCTCTGTCTGACTCCGCCCCCTCCCCGCTCTGTGTGACACCGCCCCCTCCCCGCTCTGTGTGACCCCGCCCCCTTCCCGCCCTGTCACCCCCGCCCCATTCCCGCCCTGTCACCCCGCCCCCTGCCCGCTCTGTGTGACCCCCGCCACCCGCCCGCTCTGTGTGACCCCGCCCCCTGCCTGCTCTGTGTGACCCCGCCCCCTTCCCGCCCTCTCACCCCGCCCCCTGCCCGCTCTGTGTGACCCCCGCCCCCCGCCCGCTCTGTGTGACCCCGCCCCCTGCCCGCTCTGTGCGACCCCCGCCCACTGACCGCTCTGTGTGACCCCGCTCTCTGGCCCCACGGTGTGTCCCCGCCCCTTACCCGCTCTGTGTGATCCCGCACCTTACCCGCTCTGTGGCAGCTCCCCCGCCCGCTCTGTATCATCCCCCGTAAACTCTGTGTCACCCCGCCCCCTGCCCGCACTCTGTCACCCCGTCCCCTGCCCGCTCCGTATCACCCCGCCCCCTCCGCGCTCTGTGTGACCCCGCCCCCCTGCCCACTCTGTGTGACCCCGCCCCCTGACCGCTCTGTGTGACCCCGCCCCCTGCCCGCTCTGTGTGACCCCGCCCCCTGACCGCTCTGTGTGACACCGCCCCCTGACCGCTCCGTGTCACCCAGCCCCCTGCGCGCGCTGTATCACCCCGCCCCTGCCTGCTCTGTGTGTCCCCGCCCCCTCCCGGGTCCGTGTGACCCCGCCCCCTGACGCTCCGTGTCACCCCGCCCCCTGCGCGCGCTGTATCACCCCGCCCGCTGCCTGCTCTGTGTGTCGCCGCCACCTCCCGGCTCTGTGTGACTCCGATCCATCACCTCTCTGCGTGACTCCACCCCCTCCCCGCTCTGTGTGACTCCGTCCCCTCTTCTCTCTGTGTAACTCCGCCCCTTCCCGCTCTGTGTGAACCCCGCCCCCCGCCCGCTTTGTGTGACCCCGGCCCCTGAGCGCTCTGTGTGACCCCGCCCACTGCCCGGTCCGTGTGACTCCGCCCTCTGTCCGCACTGTGGACCCCGCCCCCTTCCCGCTCTGTGTGAACCCCGCCCCCCGCCCGCTTTGTGTGACCCCGGCCCCTGAGCGCTCTGTGTGACCCCGCCCACTGCCCGGTCCGTGTGACTCCGCCCTCTGTCCGCACTGTGGACCCCGCCCCCTCCCCGCTCCGTGTGATCCCGCCCCCTCCCCGCCCTGTGTGACTCCGCCCCCGTCCCGCTTTGTGTGACTCCTCCCCCTGCAGGCTCAGTGAATCCAACCACTGCCCGCTCTGTGTGACCCCGCCCCTGCGCGCTCTGTGGCACCCCGCCCCCTGCCCGCAACGTGTCACCCCCGCCCCCTGCCCGCTATGTGTGACCCCGCCCCCTGCCCTCTCCGTGTGACCCAGCCCCCGGCCCGCTCCGTGTGACCCCGCCCTCTGCCCGCACTGTGTGACCCCGCCCCCCGCTCGCTCCCTGTGACCCAGCCCCCTGCGCGCTCTGTGTGACCCCGCCCACTGCCCACTCGGTGTGACCCCGCCCCCTCACCGCTCTGTGTGATCCCGCCCCCTACACGCTCTGTGTGACCCCGCCCCCTCCACGCTCTCAGTGACTCCGCCCCCTCCACGCTCTGAGTGACTCCGCCCCCTGCCCGCACTGTGTCACCCCCGCCCCCTGCGCGCCCTGTGTGACCCCGCCCCCTGCGCGCTCTGTGTCAGTTGGAGGGAAGCGCGAGAGGAGTCGGGAGTTGAACAAGAGCAAAGGTGACTAGGGGAGGTCAGTGAGGTGGGAACGAGGTGATCCTGTGAGCACCATGAGTGCAGCGGGCAAGCATTTACTACTTTTATTGCTTATAGGTTTTAAGATCATATTTTGCGGCTCATTGTTTGTAAGGACTATATTCTGTAACAGGGAGGAGAAGGGAAGAAGGGCCCAAGAGTAATTGATATTATTTGATATTAAGTATCTTCCAAAAGGTTTAATTTAATTTAAAGGGGTAAGTCATGGCAGGAGAGCTCAAAGCCGTGGTATGCTCCTCCTGCTCTATGTGGGAAGCCGGGCACGTTTCCAGTGCCCGGGACCAGCCTGTGTGTGGGAAGTGTCTCCAGCTACAGCTCCTGGAAGCCGGGGTTTTGGAGCTGGAGCGGTGCCTGGGGACACGTTGGAGCAGTCGTGAGGTGGAGAGTATCGTGGATAGAACGTATAGAGAGGTGGTCACACCGCAGGCTAAGAGTCCACAGGCAGGAATGGAATGGGTGACCTCCAGGCAAAGCAAGGGGACTAGGCAGGTAGTGCAGGAATCTGCTGTGGCTATTCCCCTGCAAAACAGATACACCGCTTTGGATACTGTTGGGGGGAATGGCCTCTCAGGAGAAAGCAGCAACAGACAAATTCATTGCACCATGTTTGGCTCTGCTGCACAGGGCAGGAGTAAAATGTGTGGGAATGCAACAGTTATAGGGGATTCAATTGTAAGGGGAATAGAGAGGTGTTTCTGTGGCTGCAAACAAGACTCCCGGATGGTATGTTGCCTCCCTGGTGCTAGGGTCGAGGATGTCTCAGAGCATCTAGAGGACATTCTGAAGGGGGAGGGTGAACAGCCAGTGGTCGTGGTGCACATTGGTACAAGTGACATCGGTGAAAAAAGGGATGAAAAGCAGAATATAGGGAGTTAGGAAGTAAGTTTAAAAAGTAGGACCTTAAAGGTAGTGATCTCAGGATTACTACCAGTGCTACGTGCTAGTCAGAGTAGAAATAGCAGGATATATCAGATGAATACGTGTCTGAAGAGATGGTGTGAAGGGGAGGGTTTCAGATTCCTGGGGCATTGGGACTGGTTTTGGGGGAGGTGGGACCAGTACAAAGCGGACGGGTTACACCTGGGCAGGACCGGGACTAATGTCCCAGGGGGAACATTTGCTAGAGTGGTTGGGGAGGATTTAAACTAAAATGGCAGGGGGATGGGAACCTATGCAAGGAGCCAGAGAAAGGGGAATCAGACAAGAACAAGAGACAGAAAGCGGAATAAGAAACGTGATAGTCAGAGAAATCAAGGGCCAGAATCAAACAGGGCCACAGTGTAAAATAGTGGGAACGGGACAAGTAATGTTAAAAAGACAAGCCTTAAGGCTTTGTGCCTTAATGCGAGGAGCATTCACAATAAAATGGATGAATTAACCATGCAAATAGATATATACAGGAATGATATAGTCAGAATTACGGAGACATGGCTGCAGGGTGACCAGGGAAGGGAACTGACCATCCAGGGGTATTCAGTATTTAGGAAGGACAGACAAAAAGGAAAAGGTGGTGGAGTTGCATTGCTGGTTAAAGAGGAAATTAATGCAATAGTGAGGAAAGATATTAGCTCCGACGATGTGGAATCTGTATGGGTAGAGCTGAGAAACACTAAGGGGCAAAAAACGTTAGTGGGGATTGTATATAGACCCCCAAATGGCAGTGATGATGTTGGGAATGGCCTTAAACAGGAAATTAGAGACGCATGTAATGAAGAAACATCTGTAATTATGGGTCACTTTAATCTGCATATAGATTGGGCAAATCAAATTAGTAACAATACCATAGAGGAGGAATTCCTGGAGTGCATATGGGATGTTTTTCTGGACCAACGCTTTGAGGAACCAACGAGAGAACAGGCCATCCTTGACTGGGTACTGTGAAATGAGAAAGGAATAATTGGCAGTCTAGGTGTGTGAGGCCCCTTGGGGATGAGGGACCATAATATGATAGAATTCTTCATCAAGATGGAGAGTGATGTAGTGGATTCTGAGACTTGGGTCCTGAATCTTTATAAAGGAAACTACGATGGTATGAGGCACGAGTTGGCTATGATGGATTGGGAAATGTTACTTAAAGGGATGACGGTGGATAGGCAATGGCAAACATTCAAAGAGCACATGGGTGAATTGCAACAATTGTTTATTCCTGTCTGGCGCAAAAGTAAAACAGGAAAGATGGCCAAACCATGGCTTATGAGGGAAATTAGAGAGAGTATTAGATGCAAGGAAGAGGCATGCAATTTGGCCAGAAAAAACAACAGATCTGAGGAATGGAAGCAGTTTAGAATTCAGCAAAGGAGGACCAAGGGATTGATTAAGAACGGGAAAATAGAGCCCGAGGGTAAGCTTGCAGGGAACATAAAAGGTTCTATAGGTATGTGAAGAGAAAAAGATTGGTGAAGACAAATGGAGGTCTCTTACAGAAACAGGGGAATTTATAATGGGGAACAAAGAAATGGCTGTCCAACTAAATACCTACATGTGTTCTGTCTTCACAAAGGAGGACACAAATAACATCCCAGAAATGTTGGGGAACAAAGGGTTTAGTGAGAGGGAGGAACTGAATGAAATCAGCATTAGTAGGGAAATGGTGTTGGGGAAATTGATGGGATTGAAGGCTGTTAAATCCCCGGGGCCTGATAATCTACATCCCAGAGTACTTAAGGAAGTGGCCCTAGAAATAGTGGATCATTGGTGGTCATCTTCCGAGATTCTACACACACTGGAACAGTTCCTACAGATTGGAGGGTAGCTAATGTAACCCGACTATTTAAAAAGGGAGGCAGAGAGAAAACAGGGAATTATAGACCAGTCAGCCAGACATTGGTAGTGGGGAAAATTCTAGAGTCTATTATAAAAGATTTAATAGCTGAGCACGTGGAAAACAGTGGCAGAATCGGACAGAGTCAGCGTGGATTTATGAAAGGGAAATCATGCTTGACAAATCTACAGGAATTTTTGGAGGATGTCACGAGTAGAGTTGATGAGGGGGAGCCAGTGGATGTGGTTTATTTGGATTTTCAGAAAGCCTTCGACAAAGTCCCACATAAGAGACTGGGGTGTAAAATTAAAGCACGTGGGATTGAGGGTAGTGTATTGAGATGGATAGAAAACTGGTTGGCAGACAGGAAACAAAGAGAAGGAATAAATGGGTCTTTTTCCGAATGGCAGGCAGTGATAAGTGGGGTACCGCAGGGATCAGTCCTGGGACCCCAGTTATTCACAATATATATTCATGATTTAGATGAGGGAATTAAATGTAATATCTCCAGGTTTGCAGATGACACAAAGCTGGGTGGGAGGGTGAGCTGTGAGGAGGATGCAGAGATGCTTCAGTGTGATTTGGACAAGCTGAGTGAGTGGGTAAATGCATGGCAGATGCAGTATAATGTGGATAAATGTGAGGTTATCCATGTTGGTAGCAAAAACAGGAAGGCAGATTATTATCTGAATGGCTTTAAATTGAGAGAGGGGAATGTGCAACGAGACCTGGGTGTCCTTGCATACCAGTCGCTGAAGGTAAGCATGCAGGTTCAGCAGGCGGTAGAGAAGGCAAATGGTATGTTGGCCTTCATAGCCAGAGGATTCGAGTACAAGAACAGGGATGTCTTGCTGCAATTGTACAGGGCCTTGGTGAGACCACACCTGGAATATTGTGTGCAGTTTTGGTTTCCTTATCTGAGGAAGGATGTACTTGCTATAGAGGGAGTGCAGCGATGGTTTACCTGACTTATTCCTGGGATGGCGGGACTGACAGATGTTGATAGATTGAATGGATTTGGATTATATTCACTGGAGTTCAGAAGAATGAGGGGGGGGATCTCATAGAAACCTATAAAATTCTAACAGGACTTGACAGGGTAGATGTAGGAAGGATGTTCCCGATGGTGGGGGGTCCAGAACCAGGGGTCACAGTCTGAGGATATGGGTAGACCATTTAGGACTGAGATGAGGAGAAATTTCTTCACCCAGAGAGCGGTGAGCCTGTGGAATTCGTTACCACAGAAAGTAGTTGAGACCAAAACATTATATGTTTTCAATGAGGAGTTAGATATAGCTCTTGGGGTGAAAGGGATCAAAGGGTATGGGGAGAAAGTGGGAGCAGGCTATTGAGTTGGATGGTCAGCTATGATCATAATGAATGGCGGAGCAGGCTCGAAGGGCCGAATGGCCTACTCTTGCCCCGAGTTTCTATGTTTCTATGAAAGGGATAGCAGCATCGTGGATAGATAGGGAGAAACTGTCTCGTTGGGGGAAGGAGCGAGGATGAGAGGGACACAGATTTCAGTTAATCGGTAAAAGAAGCAGTTGTGTTTCCCTGCTCATTGTGGTCACTTCCTGGATAAACATCAGGACACCGAACATGCCTAAGGGATTGGTTACAGCACAAGTACGTAGGCTGGTGTATGAAGGAATTGAGAAGTTGGGAGCAGTATTACAAAGTTGGAGATCTTGTACACATGTCTGAGTTGGTAGCTTCCTCAGAATGAACTGTTCCGGACAGGAGACAGACAGGCAAACTGTACTTCTGTCTCTCACCAACTGTCCATACGCAGAAGGTGTGTTGAATTCTTTGTGAAGTGTGTTGTGGTGTGTTTTCCCAAACCCTCAGTGTGTCTGATCCACTTTACTCATCACTCACAGCAAACTCACATTATGATCAACTCTGGTTAGTTTATTTACATTTAAAACCCAGGGCAGGAATGTTCACAGTGTCACACTCACACAACCCACACACCACATATACACAACGCATACACTCACACACAGACACACACAATATATACACACACGTTCACACAAACACCACACATACACACATGCAGACACATACAGACACTCACACATTCACACAAGTAAACACTTAAACACAAACACAAAGACATACACACACAAACATATACATACAAAAATACACACACACATACACACACACAGACTTCACACACTCACACACAGACACAGTAATGGAGGATAGACAAAGGAAACATTTACAAGTATGGATAGTAACCATGGAGATGAAAATGAGCTCACATGATTTCCAGAGTCTGAGAGGAAAGCCTCGTTTCCAACCTGACAACTATGAAAATAATGTTTTTCAATGTACACATAGGCACAAATTCTAAAAATGTATTACTCTGGGGAGGTTCCAGAGGACTGGAGAGTTGTAAGCGTTACACCTTTGGTCAACATAGGGTGAAAAGATAGACTCAGCACCTACAGGCTGCAAAAGTACATTGGAGATCTCCAGAGTTAGTGAAAGGTGCTAGAGAAATGCAGGGCTTCTGTCCTGTAACATTTCGTCGGATTCCTGCCTGGATTTATAATGGGGTTTTCCAATGTCAACCATCACGCTGTCATTCCCGTCTCCCACCACTAGTGGCGCTGTGGGAGGCTCCTCCTGGGAGAAAAAGGGAACAGATGAACTTTCACCTTTCGGACGTGGCTTCGGGCAGATGGGGATTGTAGGGAAGGGAGGAGGGGCTGGGGATCTTTGGACAATCCTGACACTCTCGTTCTGTGTCCCAGTCTCTCTTCAGGAACAATATTTCTCAATATCAGCTGCCTCGACGCAGGGCAGTGCCCTTTTCTCACAGATGAAACGGAACTGATCAGAACAAATGTAAGCAATCCATCCAGTGGTTCTGATAAAGGCGCAGTTTTCATTACCGTTAAAATTATTCAGCTCACCCTGATCCCATCGAGTAAAACTGGGAATTGGGGAAATAAAAAATACTGATAAAGATCCGCCACATTCCTGCACAGAATCAACAAGATTCCTACAGCCCTGTACAAACCCCCAACTAATCCCACTGTCCCACTCTCTCCCCATAGCCCTGTATCAATCCCAAACTAATCCCACTGTCCCACTCTCTCCCCATAGCCCTGTACAAATCCCCAAACTAATCCCACTGTCCCACTCTCTCCCCATAGCCCTGTACAAATCCCCAAACTAATCCCACTGTCCCACTCTCTCCCCATAGCCCTGTCCAAACCCCCAACTAATCCCACTGTCCCACTCTCTCCCCGTAGCCCTGTATCAATCCCCAACTAATCCCACTGTCCCACTCTCTCCCCATAGCCCTGTACAAATCCCAAACTAATCCCACTGTCCTGCTCTCACCCCATAGCCCTGTACAAATCCACAACTAATCCCACTGTCCCGGCTCTCTCCCTATAGCCCTGCATCAATCCCCAAACTAATCCCACTGCCCCACTCCCTCCCCATAGTCCTGTACAAATCCCCAACTAATCCCACTGCCCCCCTCTCTCCCCATAGCCCTGTATCAATCCCAAACTAATCCCACTGTCCCACTCTCTCCCCATAGCCCTGTTTAAATCCCCAACTAATCCCACTGTCCCACTCTCTCCCCGTAGCTCTGTATCAATCCCAAACTAATCCCACTCTCCTGCGCTCTCCCCATAACCCTTTATCAATCCCCAAATTAATCCCACTGTCCCGGCTCTCACCCCATAGCCCTGTATCAATCCCAAACTAATCCCCATGTCCCGCTCTCTCCCCATAGCCCTGTATAAATCCCCAACTAATCCCATTGTCCCACTCTCTCCTCATAGCCCTGTATCAATCCCAAACTAATCCCACTGTCCCGTTCTCTCCCCATAGCCCTGTATCAATCCCAAACTAATCCCACTGTCCCACTCTCTCCCCATAGCCCAGTATCAATCCCCAAACTAATCCCAGTGCCCCACTCTCTCCCCGTAGCCCTGTATCAATCCCAAACTAATCCCACTGTCCGGCTCTCTCCCCATAGCCCTGTATCAATCCAAAACTAATCCCACTGTCCCGCTCTCTCCCCATAGCCCTGTATCAATCCCAAACTAATCCCACTGTCCCACTCTCTCCCCATAGCCCAGTATCAATCCCCAAACTAATCCCAGTGCCCCACTCTCTCCCCATAGCCCTGTATCAATCCCAAACTAATCCCACTGTCCGGCTCTCTCCTCATAGCCCTGTATCAATCCCAAACTAATCCCACTGTCCCGCTCTCTCCCCATAGCCCTGTATCAATCCCAAACTAATCCCACTGTCCCGTTCTCTCCCCATAGCCCTGTATCAATCCCAAACTAATCCCACTGTCCCACTCTCTCCCCATAGCCCAGTATCAATCCCCAAACTAATCCCAGTGCCCCACTCTCTCCCCGTAGCCCTGTATCAATCCCAAACTAATCCCACTGTCCGGCTCTCTCCCCATAGCCCTGTATCAATCCCAAACTAATCCCACTGTCCCGCTCTCTCCCCATAGCCCTGTATCAATCCCAAACTAATCCCACTGTCCCACTCTCTCCCCATAGCCCAGTATCAATCCCCAAACTAATCCCAGTGCCCCACTCTCTCCCCATAGCCCTGTATCAATCCCAAACTAATCCCACTGTCCGGCTCTCTCCTCATAGCCCTGTATCAATCCCAAACTAATCCCACTGTCCCGCTCTCTCCCCATAGCCCTGTATCAATCCCAAACTAATCCCACTGTCCCACTCTCTCCCCATAGCCCTGTATCAATCCCCAAACTAATCTCACTGTCCCGCTGTCTCCCCATAGCCCTGTATCAATCCCCAAACTAATCCCACTGTCCCGCCCTCTCTCCATGTGACGCTGGGACTCACCTCACTGGGGTCCCATCCACCCATTTCCAGTTTCCTTCACTCTCCCGATCTGTTAGTCCGATCCAGTAATCCCCAGGATTGTTCTCGATAGATTTCTTTGTGAAATTCTGTAGCAGATTCAATGATGGGGTGTGAACTGTTAGTTTTACAGCCTTAATTCACACTGACACACACACACACGGACACACTCACTCACTCTCTCTCACACACACACACACTCACACACTCACACACACACACACACACACACATACACACACAAACACACACAACTGATACCCAAATTGCCCCAAACCCTTTCTAAGGAAATTCTCCCTCATTCCCTCTGAGTAAATCTCGGGAAGCCTGAAGCTGTTGTTTTCCGTCTCTGTTCCAAACTCCATTCCTGAGTTACTGACTCCATCCTGGGAACTCCCTGAGTCTGAACCAGACAGTTCACAACCCTGGGATCGTGTTTAACCTGGAGATGGGATTCCCACCTCATATCCACATCATCACCAAGACTGCCTCTTCCCAACTCCGTAACATCACCCAGTACCACCCCGGTCTCAGCTCATCGACTGCTGAAACCCTCATCCATGCAGTGTAGAGGGAGCTTTACTCTGTACCTAAATCCGTGCTGTACCTGTCCTGGGAGTGTTTGATGGGGACAGTGTAGAGGGAGCTTTACTCTGTATCTAACCCTGTGCTGTACCTGTCCTGGGAGTGTTTGATGGGGACGGTGTAGAGGGAGATTTACTCGGTATCTAACCCCGTGCTGTACCTGTCCTGGGAGTGTTTGATGGGGACAGTGTAGAGGGAGATTTACCCTGTATCTTACCCCGTGCTGTACCTGTCCTGGGAGTGTTTGAAGGGGACGGTGTAGAGGGAGATTTACTCTGTATCTAACCCCGTGCTGTACCTGTCCTGGGAGTGTTTGATGGGGACGGTGTAGAGGGAGCTTTACTCTGTATCTAACCCCGTGCTGTACCTGTCCTGGGAGTGTTTGATGGGGACGGTGTAGAGGGAGCTTTACTCTGTATCTAACCCCGTGCTGTACCTGTCCTGGGAGTGTTTGATGGGGACAGTGTAGATGTAGCTTTACTCTGTATCTAGCCCCGTGCTGTACCTGTCCTGGGAGTGTTTGATGGGGACAGTGTAGAGGGAGCTTTACTCTGTATCTAGCCCCGTGCTGTACCTGTCGTGGGAGTGTTTGATGGGGACAGTGTAGAGGGAGATTTACTCTGTATCTAACCCCATGCTGTACCTGTCCTGGGAGTGTTTGATGGGGACAGTGTAGAGGGAGACTTACTCTGTATTAACCCCGTGCTGTACCTGTCCTGGGAGTGTTTGATGGGGACAGTGTAGAGGGAGCTTTACTCTGTATCTAACCCCGTGCTGTACCTGTCCTGGGAGTGTTTGATGGGGTTGGTGTCGAGGGAAAACAAAAACAAAAACAGAATTACCTGGTAAAACTCAGCAAGTCTGGCAGCATCGGCGGAGAAGAAAAGAGTTGATGTTTCGAGTCCTCATGACCCTTCGACAGAACTGAGTGAATCCAAGGAGAGGGGTGAATTATAAATTGGTTTATGGTGTGAGGTGGGGGGAGAGAGAGAGACACTCCCTTCTCTCTCCCCTTGTCCAGTCCCTTCCCACCTACATCCCTGATTCCTCTGACACTTTACGTCACATCAACCATTTCCAATTCCCTGGCCCCAAGCGCCTCCTCTTCACCATGGACGTCCAATCCCGCTACACCTCCATTCCCCACCAGGACGGTCTGATGTCTCTCCTCCTCTTCACCATGGATGTCCAATCCCTCTACACCTCCATTCCCCACCGGGATGGTCTGATGGCTCTCCTCCTCTTCACCATGGATGTCCAATCCCTCTACACCTCCATCCCCCACCAGGATGGTCTGATGGCTCTCCTCCTCTTCACCATGGATGTCCAATCCCTCTACACCTCCATTCCCCACCGGGATGGTCTGATGGCTCTCCTCCTCTTCACCATGGACGTCCAATCCCGCTACACCTCCATTCCCCACTGCGATGGTCTGAGGGCTCTCCTCCTCTTCACCATGGACGTCCAATCCCGCTACACCTCCATCCCCCACCAGGATGGTCTGATGGCTCTCCTCCTCTTCACCATGGATGTCCAATCCCTCTACACCTCCATCCCCCACCGCGATGGTCTGATGGATCTCCTCCTCTTCACCATGGACGTCTAATCCCTCTAACTCTTTCTCCGGTACATCGATGACTGCTTCGGTGCTGCTTCATGCTCTCGTCGGGACCTGGAAAAATTTATTAATTTTGCTTCCAATCTCCACCCCTCCATCATTTTCACGTGGTCCATCTCTGACACTTCCCTTCCCTTCCTTGACCTCTCTGTCTCAATCTCTGGTGATAGACTGTCCACCAATATCCATTACAAACCCACCGACTCCCACAGCTACCTCGACTACAGCTGCTCACACCCTGCTTCCTGTAAGGACTCCATCCCATTCTCCCAGTTCCTTCGCCTCCGTCGCATCTGTTCCGATGATGCTACCTTCAAAAACAGTTCCTCTGACATGTCCTCCTTCTTCCTTAACCGAGGTTTTCCACCCACGGTCGTTGACAGGGCCCTCAACCGTGTCCGGCCCATCTCCCGCGCATCCGCCCTCACGCCTTCTCCTCCCTCCCAGAAACATGATAGGGTCCCCCGTGTCCTCACTTATCACCCCACCAGCTTCCGCATTCAAAGGATCATCCTCCGCCATTTCCGCCAACTCCAGCATGATGCCACCACCAAACACATCTTCCCTTCACCCCCCTTATCGGCATTCCGTAGGGATCGCTCCCTCCGGGACACCCTGCTCCTCTCCTCCATCACCCCCTACTCCTCAACCCCCTCTTATGACACCACCCCATGCCCACGCAAAAGATGTATCATCTGCCCCTTCACTTCCTCTCTCCTCACCGTCCAAGGGCCCAAACACTCCTTTCAAGTGAAGCAGCATTTCACTTGCATTTCCCCCAACTTAGTCTACTGCATTCGTTGCTCCCAATGTGGTCTCTTCTACATTGGAGAGACCAAACGTAAACTGGGCGACCGCTTTGCAGAACACCTGCGGTCTGTCCGCAAGAATGACCCAAACCTCCCTGTCGCTTGCCATTTTAACACTCCACCCTGCTCTCTTGCCCACATGTCTGTCCTTGGCTTGCTGCATTGTTCCAGTGAAGCCCAACGCAAACTGGAGGAACAACACCTCATCTTCCGACTAGGCACCTTACAGCCTTCCGGACTGAATATTGAATTCTAGAACTTTAGGTCGTGAGCTCCCTCCCCCATCCCCACCCCTTTTCTGTTTCCCCCTTCCTTTTTTTTCCAATAAATTATAAAGATTTTCCTTTTCCCACCTATTTCCATTATTTAAAAACACCCCCACTAGAGCTATACCTTGAGTGCCCTACCATCCATTCTTAATTAGCACATTCGTTCAGATAATATCACCAACTTTAACTTTAACACCTATGTGTTCTTTTGTACCATTGTTGTTGACATCTTTTGATGATCTGCTTCTATCACTGCTTGTTTGTCCCTACAACCACACCCCCACTCCACTTCTCTCTCTCTCTCTCTCTCCGCCCCTCACACACACACCTTAAAGCAGCTTATATTTCAACTCTTTCTTGGACTCGAACTCAAGTTCTGTCGAAGGGTCATGAGGACTCGAAACGTCAACTCTTTTCTTCTCCGCCGATGCTGCCAGACCTGCTGAGTTTTTCCAGGTAATTCTGTTGTTTTGGATTTCCAGCATCTGCAGTTTTTTTGTTTTTATCTAACCCCGTGCTGTACCTGTCCTGGGAGTGTTTGATGGGGACGGTGTAGAGGGAGATTTACTCTGTATCTAACCCCGTGCTGTACCTGTCCTGGGAGTGTTTGATGGGGACGGTGTAGAGGGAGCTTTACTCTGTATCTAACCCCGTGCTGTACCTGTCCTGGGAGTGTTTGATGGGGACAGTGTAGTGGGAGCTTTACTCTGTATCAAACCCTGTGCTGTACCTCTCCTGGGAGTGTTTGATGGGGACAGTGTACAGGGAGACTTACTCTGTATTAACCCCGTGCTGTACCTGTCCTGGGAGTGTTTGATGGGGACGGTGTAGAGGGAGCTTTACTCTGTATCTAACCCCATGCTGTACCTGTCCTGGGAGTGTTTGATGGGGACAGTATAGAGGGAGATTTACTCTGTTTCTAACCCCGTGCTGTACCTGTCCTGGGAGTGCTTGATGGGGACAGGGTAGAGGAAGCTTTACTCTGTATCTAACCCCGTGCTGTACCTGTCCTGGGAGTGTTTGATGGGGACGGTGCAGAGGGAGATTTACACTGTATCTAACCCCGTGCTGTACCTGTCCTGGGAGTGTTTGATGGGGACGGTGTAGAGGGAGCTTTACTCTGTATCTAACCCCATGCTGTACCTGTCCTGGGAGTGTTTGATGGGGACGGTGTAGAGGGAGCTTTACTCTGTATCTAACCCCGTGCTGTACCTGTCCTGGGAGTGTTTGATGGGGACAGTGTAGAGGGAGATTTACTCTGTATCTAACCCCGTGCTGCACCTGTCCTTGGGAGTGTTTGATGGGGACAGTGTAGAGGGAGCTTTACTCTATATCTAACCCCATGCTGTACCTGTCCTGGGAGTGTTTGATGGGGACGGTGTAGAGGGAGCTTTACTCTGTATCTAACCCCGTGCTGTACCTGTCCTGGGAGTGTTTGATGGGGACGGTGTAGAGGGAGATTTACTCTGTATCTAACCCCGTGCTGTACCTGTCCTGGGAGTGTTTGATGGGGACAGTGTAGAGGGAGCATTACTCTGTATCTAACCCCGTGCTGTACCTGTCCTGGTAGTGTTTGATGGGGACAGTGCAGAGGGAGCTTTACTCTGTATCTATCCCCATGCTGTTCCTGTCCTGGGAGTGTTTGATGGGGACGGTGTAGAGGGAGCTTTATTCTGTATCTAACCCCGTGCTGTACCTGTCCTGGGAGTGTTTGATGGGGACAGTGTAGAGGGAGATTTACTCTGTATCTAACCCCGTGCTGTACCTGTCCTGGGAGTGTTTGATGGGGACGGTGTAGAGGGAGATTTACTCTGTATCTAACCCCGTGCTGTACTTGTCCTGGGAGTGTTTGATGGGGACAGTGTCGAGGGTTATTTACTCTGTATCTAACCCCGTGCTGTACCTGTCCTGGGAGTGTTTGATGGGGACGGTGTAGAGGGAGCTTTATTCTGTATCTAACCCCGTGCTGTACCTGTCCTGGGAGTGTTTGATGGGGACCGTGTGGAGGGAGATTTACTCTGTATCTAACCCCGTGCTGTACCTGTCCTCGGAGTGTTTGATGGGGACGGTGTGGAGGGAGATTTACTCTGTATCTAACCCCGTGCTGTACCTGTCCTGGGATTGTTTGATGGGAACAGTGTAGAGGGAGCTTTACTCTGTATCTAACCCCGTGCTGTACCTGTCCTGGGAGTGTTTCATTGGGACAGTGTAGAGGGAGCTTTACTCTGTATCTAACCCCGTGCTGTACCTGTCCTGGGACTGTTTGATGGGGACAGTGTAGAGAGAGATTTACTCTGTATCTAACCCCGTGCTGTACCTGTCCTGGGACTGTTTGATGGGGACAGTGTAGAGGGAGATTTACTCTGTATCTAACCCCGTGCTGTACCTGTCCTGGGAGTGTTTGATGGGGACAGTGTAGCGGGAGATTTACTCTGTATCTAACCCCGTGCTGTACCTGTCCTGGGAGTGTTTGATGGGGACAGTGTAGAGGGAGCTTTACTCTGTATCTAACCCTGTCCTGTACCTGTCCTGGGAGTGTTTGATGGAGACAGTGTAGAGGGAGCTTTACTCTGTATCTAACCCCGTGCTGTACCTGTCCTGGGAGTGTTTGATGGGGACGGTGTAGAGGGAGATTTACTCTGTATCTAACCCCGTGCTGTACCTGTCCTGGGAGTGTTTGATGGGGACGGTGTAGAGGGAGCTTTACTCTGTATCTAACCCCATGCTGTACCTGTCCTGGGAGTGTTTGATGGAGACAGTGTAGAGGGAGATTTACTCTGTATCTAACCCCGTGCTGTACCTGTCCTGGGAGTGTTTGATGGGGATGGTGTAGAGGGAGATTTACTCTGTATCTAACCCCGTGCTGTACCTGTCCTGGGAGTGTTTGATGGGGACAGTGTAGAGGGAGATTTACTCTGTATCTAACCCCGTGCTGTACCTGTCCTGGGAGTGTTTGATGGGGACAGTGTAGAGGGAGATTTACTCTGTATCTAACCCCGTGCTGTACCTGTCCTGGGAGTGTTTGATGGGGACAGTGTAGAGGGAGCTTTACTCTGTATCTAACCCCGTGCTGTACCTCTCCTGGGAGTGTTTCATTGGGACAGTGTAGAGGGATATTATATCTCTATCTTATTCTGACAGATGCGTCTGTCATTCTCACCTGTTCCTGTTCTGTATTTATGATGATGAGGTGTGAAGTTTGGGATTCACATTGTGTTTTTGCAGAGTCCCAGTTTAGTGTATCCGTTGAGAATCTATAGCAATGATGATTATGAATTTTCCAGCTGCTCGGACAGAGAGACTCTGCAAAATTATAAAGAATTAAATCAGACAAATACATCAGGACATTTGGGACAGGAGGAGGCCATTCAGACCCTCTCGAGCCTGTTACACAGGAACAGGAGGAGGCCATTCAGCCCCTCTTGAGCCTGTGGGACCGGACCATTAGGAGGCCATTCAGCCCCTCTTGAGCCTGTTACACAGGAACAGGAGGAGAACCATTCAGTCCGTCTCGAGCCTGTTACACAGGAACAGGAGGAGGCCATTCAGCCCTTCTTGAGCCTGTTGGACCGGACCATTATGAGGCCATTCAACCCCTCTTGAGCCTGTTACACAGGAACAGGAGGAGGCCATTCAGCCCCTCTCGAGCCTGTTACACAGGAACAGGAGGAGCTCCATTCAGTCCATCTCGAGCCTGTTACACAGGAACAGGAGGAGGCCATTCAGCCCCTCTTGAGCCTGTTACACAGGAGCAGGAGGAGGACATTCAGACATTCAGGGTGTCGGGGGTGGGGAGACAGGGTGTGGGGTGGGGAGACAGGGTGTGGGGTGGGGATTTAGGGGGTGGGGGCGTGGAGACAGGGGTGGGGCCGGGGAGACAGGGGTGGGGGTGGGGAGGCAAGGGGTGGGTGCGGGGAGACAGGGGGTGGGGGTGGGGAGACAGGGGGTGGGGGTGGGTGTGGGGAGACAGGGGTTGGGGGTGGGGAGAGAAGGGGTGCGGAGACAGGGGGTGGGTGTGGGGATACATGGGGTGGGGGTGGGGAGACAGGGGGTGGGGAGACAGGGGGTGTGGAGACAGGGGTGGGGAGACAGGGGGTGGGGGTGGGGAGACAGGGGGTGGGGAGACAGCGGGTGGGGGTGGGGAGACAGGGGGTGGGTGTGGGGGTGGGGAGACAGGGGGTGGGGAGACAGGGGGGGGGGGGAGACAGGGGTTTAGGGGGTGGGGGAGATCCCAACGGGACAGAGCGTGGGTGGATGGGAGAGTGGGGGAGGGGGTTGCGGCCATCAGCACCAACTCACCTGAGCAGTTTCGGAGGATGGTGCAGAAGGATCTTCGGTCCCTGAGCATCTGTTCAAGGGTCTCGGACATATTCCGGATCTTTCCGTACAGCCCCGTCATGTCCTTGTCCATCTGTAGGACTGAGAGAATCACAGGGTCACAGAACTCACAGGGTCACAGAACCACAGGGTCTGAACCGCACAGAAGGAGGCCATTTGGCCCATCATGTCTACACTGTCTCTCCGAATGAGCGTTAGTACCCACTGTCATCGCCCTGCCTTTTCCCCCCTGTCCCCCTGCACATTATATCGGTTCAAATAACCATCCAATGCCCCCTTGAATGCCTCGATTGAACCTGCCTCCCCCACACGACCAGGCAGCTCATCCCAGACCCGAACCACTCGGCGTGTGAAAACGTTTTCTCTCACATCGCGTTTGATTCTTTCGCAAATCGCTTAAAAATCCGTGTCCTCTGGGCTCAGTGAGAACAGCTTCTCCCCGTCTCCTCTGTCCAGCCCCCTCTTGATTCTGAACGTCTCCATCAAATCCCCTCTCAGCCTCCTTCTCTCCAAGGAGAACAGTCCCAACCTCTCCCGTCTCTCCTTGGAACTGAAGCTTCTCCTCTCCAGAACAATCCGTCTAAACCTCTCCTGCGCTCTCTCTCCAATGTGCTCACATCCTTCCTATAATGTGGCTCAGAGCTGTACACATTACTCCAGCTGAGGTCTAACCAGAGTCTTATATAAATTCAGCATAACCTCTCTGCTCCTGTGCTCAATGTCCCTGTTAATAAAGCCCAGGATACTATCTGCTTTGTCAACTGCTCCCACCACCTGTCCTGCCACCTTCAATGACTTATTCACATATACACCCAGCTCCATCTGCTCCTGCTACCCCCTTAAACATTCTAGCCTGTATATTACATCATTTCTACAGGTTCCTCTGACCTAAATCAATCACTTCACACTTCTCCGCATTAAACTTCGTCTGCCTGCTCCACCCACCTGTCTCGGTCACGACAGAGCTGGAGTGACTGAGTGATGAAGGGAGTGGGATATATCAGAGTGTTACAGTAAGGGGTGTAGGATATATCAGTGTTACAGTGAGGGGTGTGGGATATATCAGGGTGTTACAGTGAGGGGTGTGGGGTATATCAGAGTGTTACAGTGAGGGGTGTGGGATATATCAGAGTGTTACAGTGAGGGGTGTGGAATATATCAGAGTGTTACAGTGAGGGGTGTGGGATATATCAGACTGTTACAGTGAGGGGTGTGGGATATATCAGAGTGTTACAGTGAGGGGTGTGGGATATATCAGAGTGTTACAGTGAGGGGTGTGGGATATATCAGTGTTACAGTGAGGGGTGTGGGATATATCAGAGTGTTACAGTGAGGGGTGTGGGATATATCATTGTGTTACAGTGAGGTGTGTGGGGTATATCAGAGTGTTACAGTGAGGGGTGTGGGATATATCAGCATGATACAGTGAGGGGTGTGGGATATATCAGAGTGTTACAGTGAGGGGTGTGGGATATATCAGAGTGTTACAGTGAGGGGTGTGGGATATATCAGACTGTTACAGTGAGGGGTGTGGGATATATCAGAGTGTTACAGTGAGGGGTGTGGGATATATCAGTTTTACAGTGAGGGGTGTGGGATATATCAGAGTGTTACAGTGAGGGGTGTGCGATATATCAGTGTGTTACAGTGAGGTGTGTGGGGTATATCAGAGTGTTACAGTGAGGGGTGTGGGATATATCAGCATGTTACAGTGAGGGGTGTGGGATATATCAGAGTGTTACAGTGAGGGGTGTGGGATATATCAGAGTGTTGCAGTGAGGGGTGTGGTGTATATCAGAGTGTTACAGTGAGGGGTGTGGGATATATCAGAGTGTTACAGTGAGGGGTATGGATATATCAGAGTGTTACAGTGAGGGGTGTGGGATATATGAGTGTTAGATTAATGGGTGTGGGATATATCAGAGTGTTACAGTGAGGGGTGTGGGATATATCAGAGTGTTACAGTGAGGGGTGTGGGTATATCAGTGTTACAGTGAGGGGTGTGGGATATATCAGAGTGTTACAGTGAGGGGTGTGGGAAATATCGGAGTGTTAGAGTGAGAGGTGTGGGAAATATCAGAGTGTTACAGTGAGGGGTGTGGGATATATCAGAGTGTTACAGTGATGGGTGTGGGATATATCAGAGTGCTACAGTGAGGGGTGTGGGAAAAAACAGAGTATCAAAGTGAGGGGTGTGGGAAATATCAGGGTGTTGCAGTGTGGAGTGTTAGATATATCAACATGTTACAGTGAGGGGTGTGGGAAATATTGGAGTGTTACAGTGAGGGGTGTGGGAAATATCAGAGTGTCACAGGGAGGGGTGTGAGATATATCAGGGTGTTATAGTGAGGGGTGTGGGATATATCAGAGTGTTACAGTGAGGGGTGTGGGATATATCAGAGTGTTACAGTGAGGGGTGTGGGATATATCAGAGTGTTACAGTGAGGGGTGTGGGATATATCAGAGTGTTATAGTGAGGGGTGTGGGATATAACAGACTGTTACAGTGAGGGGTGTGGGATATATTAGAGTGTCAGAGTGAGGGGTGTGAGATATATCAGAGTGTTACAGTGAGGGGTGTGGGATATATCAGAGTGTTACAGTGAGGGGTGTGGGATATATCAGGCTGTTACATTGAGGGGTGTGGGATATATCAGAGTGTTACAATGAGGGGTGTGGGATATATCAGAGTGTTACAGTGTGGGGTGTGGGGTATATCAGAGTGTTACAGTGAGGGGTGTGGGATATATCAGGGTGTAACAGTGAGGGGTGTGGGATATATCAGAGTGTTACAGTGAGGGGTGTGGGATATATCAGTGTTACAGTGAGGGGTGTGGGATATATCAGAGTGTTACAGTGAGGGGTGTGGGATATATCAGTGTGACAGTGAGGGATGTGGGATATATCAGCATGTTACAGTGAGGGGTGTGGGATATATCAGAGTGTTACAGTGAGGGGTGTTAGATATATCAGCGTGTTACAGTGAGGGGTGTGTGATATATCAGATTGTTACAGTGAGGGGTGTGAGATATATCAGAGTGTCAGAGTGAGGGGTGTGGAATATATCAGGGTGTTACAGTGAGGGGTGTGGGACATATCAGAGTGTTACAGTGAGGGGTGTGGGATATATCAGAGTGTTACATTGAGGGGTGTGGGATATATCAGTGTTACACTGAGGGGTGTGGGATATATCAGGGTTACAGTGAGGGGTGTGGGATATATCAGAGTGTTACAGTGAGGGGTGTGGGATATATCAGGGTTACAGTGAGGGGTGTGGGATATATCAGAGTGTTACAGTGAGGGGTGTGGGATATATCAGTGTGATACAGTGAGGGGTGTGGGATATATCAGAGTGTTACAGTGAGCGGTGTGGGATATATCAGTGTTACAGTGAGGGGTGTGGGATATATCAGTGTTACAGTGAGGGGTGTGGGATATATCAGAGTGTTACAGTGAGGGGTGTGGGATATATCCGTGTTTCAGTGAGGGGTGTGGGATATATCAGTGTTACAGTGAGGGGTGTGGGATATATCAGGGTTACAGTTAAGGGTGTGGGATATATCAGAGTGTTACAGTGAGCGGTGTGGGATATATCAGTGTTACAGTGAGGGGTGTGGGATATATCAGAGTGTTACAGTGAGGGGTGTGGGGTATATCAGAGTGTTACAGTGAGGGGTGTGAGATATATCAGCGTGTTACAGTGAGGGGTGTGGGATATATCAGAGTGTTACAGTGATGGGTATGGGATATATCAGAGTGTTACAGTGAGGGGTATGGGATATATCAGAGTGTTACAGTGAGGGGTGTGGGATATATCAGAGTGTTACAGTGAGCGGTGTGGGATATATCAGAGTGTTACAGTGAGGGGTGTGGGATATATCAGAGTGTTACAGTGAGGGGTGTGGGATATATCAGTGTTACAGTGAGGGTGTGGGATATATCAGAGTGTTACAGTGAGGGGTTTGGGATATATCAGAGTGTTACAGTGAGGGGTGTGGGATATATCAGTGTTACAGTGAGGGGTGTGGGATATATCAGAATGTTACAGTGAGGGGTGTGGGATATATCAGAGTGTTACAGTGAGGGGTGTGGGATATATCAGTGTTACAGTGAGGGGTGTGGGATATATCAGAGTGTTACAGTGAGGGGTGTGGGATATATCAGTGTTACAGTGAGGGGTGTGGGATATATCAGAGTATTACAGTGAGGGGTGTGGGATATATCAGAGTGTTACAGTGAGGGGTGTGGGATATATCAGAGTCTTACAGTGAGGGGTGTGGGATATATCAGTGTGTTACAGTGAGGGGTGTGGGATATATCAGTGTTACGGTGAGGGGTGTGGTGTGTATCAGGCTGTTACATTGAGATGTTCCTCCCCGTACCGTGGACTGTGAGACCTGTAATAACTGCCAGGCCACAGATTAAGACAATATGTCCGACCATGGTGAGACATCTGGATTTTTTTGAGCTTCTTCCTCCAGCTGTTTCCTGTCCAGTTTTACCTGGAATAGAGAAGTACAGATTGACCCATGTTGAGCAGCCTGTGGAACTGTACGGAACAGACAATGGTGACGTATCTACCTCCCTTATCGAGAGGAACAACAGCCACGTTACTCGTTTATATCCCTGGTTTCACATCCCAGCGCACGGTACAGGAGGGTTATCAAAGAGAATCGAACACCGAGTCACACAGGGAGATATTAGGGACAGGAAAGCAACAGCTCAGACACAGAGATCGGTACAAGGGGCGTCTTAAAGGAGGAGAGAGACAGAGAGAGAGAGACAGAGAGAGAGAGGCAGAGAGAGAGAGATTTAGGGAGACAGAGAGAGCGAGAGAGACAGAGGTGTGTAGGGGTTGGAGGAGGTTACAGAGATAGGGAGGGGTGTAGGGGCAGGAGGAGGTTACAGAGATAGGGAGGGGTGTTGGGGCTGGAGGAGGTTACAGAGATAGGGAGGGTTATAGGGGCTGGAGGGAATTACAGAGATGGGAGGGTTGTAGGGGGTGGGGGAGTTTCCAGAGATAGGGAGGGCTGTAGGGGCTGGAGGAGGTGACAGAGATAGGGAGGGCTGTAGTGGCTGGAGGAGGTTACAGAGATAGGGAGGGGTGTAGTGGCTGGGGGACGTTACAGAGATAGGGAGGGCTGTAGTGGCTGGAGGAGGTTACAGAGATAGGGAGGAGTGTAGGGACTGGAGGAGGTTACAGAGATAGGGAGGGTTGTAGTGGCTGGAGGAGGTTACCGAGATAGGGAGGGGTCTAGGAACTGGAGGAGGTTACAGAGATAGGGAGGGGTATAGGGGCTGGAGGAGGTTACAGAGGAAGGGGAGTTGTAGGGGCTGGAGGAGGTTACAGAGATAGGGAGGGTGTAGAGGCTGAAGGAGGTTACAGAGATAGGGAGGGGTGTAGTGGCTGGAGGAGGTTACAGAGATAGGGAGGGTTGTAGTGGCTGGAGGAGGTTACAGAGATAGGGAGGGGTGTCGGGGCTGGAGGAGGTTACAGAGATAGGGAGGGGTGTAGTGGCTGGGGGAGGTTACAGAGATAGGGAGGGGTGTAGTGGCTGGGGGAGGTTACAGAGGTAGGGAGGGTTGTAGGGGCTAGAGGAGGTTACAGAGATAGGGAGGGGTTTAGGGGTTGGAGGAGGTTACAGTGATAGGGAGGGTTGTAGGTGTTGGAAGAGGTTACAGAGATAGGGAGGAGTATAGGGGCTGGAGGAGGTTACAGAGATTGGGAGGGTTGTATGGGCTGGAGGAGGTTACAGGGATAGGAAGGGGTGTGGTGGCTGGAGGAGGTTACAGAGATAGGGATGTTTGTAGGTGCTGGAGGAGGTTACAGAGATAGGGAGGGTTGTAGGGGTTGGAGGAGGTTACAGAGATAGTGAGGGGTGTAGGGGCTGGAGGAGGTTACAGAGATAGGCAGAGGTGTAGGGGCTGGAGGAGGTTACAGAGATAGGGAGTGGTGTAGGGGCTGGAGGAGGTTACAGAGATAGGGTGGGGTGTAGTGGCTGGAGGAGGTTACAGAGATAGGGAGGGGTGTAGGGGCTGGAGGACGTTACAGAGATAGAGAGTGGTGTAGGGACTGGAGGAGGTTACAGAGATAGGGAGGAGTGTAGGGGCTGGAGGAGGTTACAGAGATAGGGAGGGGTGTGTTGGCTGGAGGAGGTTACAGAGATAGGGAGGGGTGTAGGGGCTGGAGGAGGTTACAGAGGTAGGGAGCTGAATCTCTTCATCCTTCAGCATGTCCCTCCCTCCCTGTCTGCCCTGAACCATTGTGACCATCAAACAGTCCCAGGACAGGTACAGCACGGGGTTAGATACTGAGCAAATCTCCCTCTACACTGTCCCCATCAAACACTCCCAGGACAGGTACAGCACGGGGTTAGATACAGAGTAAATCTCCCTCTACACTGTCCCCATCAAACACTCCCAGGACAGGTACAGCACGGGGTTAGATACAGAGTAAATCTCCCTCTACACCGTCCCCATCAAACACTCCCAGGACAGGTACAGCATAGGGTTAGATACAGAGTAAATCTCCCTCTATACTGCCACCATCAGACACTCGCAGGACAGGTACAGCACGGGGTTAGATATAGAGTAAAGCTCCCTCTACACCATCCCCTTCAAACACTCCCAGGACAGAGATAGCACGGGGTTAGATACAGAGTAAATCTCCCTCCACACTGTCCCCATCAAACACTCCCAGGAAAGGTACAGCACGGGGGTATATACAGAGTAAAGCTTCCTCTACACAATCCCCATCAAACACTCCCAGGAGAGGTACAGCACGGGGTTAGATACAGAGTAAATCTCCCTCTACACAGTCACCATCAAACACTCCCACGACAGATACAGCACACAGTTAGATACAGAGTAACGCTCCCTCTGCATATCCCCATCAAACACTCCCAGGACAGGTACAGCACGGGGTTAGATACAGACTAAATCTCCCTCTACACTGTCCCCATCAAACACTCCCAGGACAGGTACAGCATGGGATTAGATACAGAGTAAAGCTCCCTCTGCGCTGTCCCCATCAAACACTCCCAGGACAGGTACAGCATGGGGTTAGATACACAGTAAAGCTCCCTCTACCCTGTCCCCATCAAACACTCCCAGGACAGGTACAGCACAGTGTTAGTTGCAGAGTAAAGCTCCCTCTACACTGTCCCATTCAAACACTCCCAGGACAGGTACTGCATGGGGTTAGATACAGAGTAAAGCTCCCTTTACACTGTCCCCATCAAACACTCCCAGGATAAGTATAGCACATGGTTAGATATAGAATAAAGCTCCCTCTACACTGTCCCCATCAAAAATTCCCAGGACAGGTACAGCACGGGGTTAGAGACAGAGTAAAGCTCCCTCTACACAGTCACCATCAAACACTCCCACGACAGCTACAGCACACGGTTAGATACAGAGTAAGGGTCCCTCTGCATATCCCCATCAAACACTCCCAGGACAGGTACTGCACGGGGTTAGATACAGAGTAAAGCTCCCTCTACACTGTCCCCATCAAACACTCCCAGGACAGGTACAGCATGGGGTTAGATACAGAGTAAAGCTCCCTCTACACTGTCCCCATCAAACACTCCCAGGACAGGTACTGCACGGGGTTAGATACAGAGTAAAGCTCCCTCTACACTGTCCCCATCAAACACTCCCAGGACAGGTACAGCATGGGGTTAGATACAGAGTAAAGCTCCCTCTACACTGTCCCCATCAAACACTCCCAGGACAGGTATAGCACAGTGTTAGATACAGAGTAAATCTCCCTCTACACCGTCCCCATCAAACACTCCCAGGACAGGTACAGCACGGGGTTAGATACAGAGTAAAGCTCCCTCTACACTGTCCCCATCAAACACTCCCCGGACAGGTACAGCACGGGGTTAGATACAGAGTAAATCTCCCTCTACACTGTCCCCATCAAACACTCCCAGGACAGGTACAGCACGGGGTTAGATACAGAGTAAAGCTCCCTCTACACTGTCCCCATCAAACACTCCCAGGACAGGTACAGCACGGGGTTAGATACAGAGTAAAGCTCCCTCTACACTGTCCCCATCAAACACTCCCAGGACAGGTACAGCACGGGGTTAGATACAGAATAAAGCTCCATCTACACCGTTCCCATCAAACATTCCCAGGACAGGTACAGCACGGGGTTAGATACAGAATAAAGCTCCCTCTACACCGTCCCCATCAAACACTCCCAGGATAAGTATAGCACGGGGTTAGATACAGAGTAAAGCTCCCTCGACACCGTCCCCATCAAACACTCCCAGGACAGGTACAGCACGGGGTTAGATACAGAGTAAATCTCCCACTACACTGTCCCCATCAAACACTCCCAGGACAGGTACAGCACGGGGTTAGATACAGAGTAACGCTCCCTCTACACCATCCCCATCAAACACTCCCAGGACAGGTACAGCACAGGGTTAGATACAGAGTAAAGCTCCCTCTACACTGTCCCCATCAAACACTCCCAGGACAGGTACAGCACAGGGTTAGATACAGAGTAAAGCTCCCTCTACACCGTCCCCATCAAACACTCCCAGGACAGGTACAGCACGGGGTTAGATACAGAGTAAAGCTCCCTGTACACTGTCCCCATCAAACACTCCCAGGACAGGTACAGCACGGGGTTAGATACCGCGTAGTTTCCCCTCCATCTCAATCTCACTATGTTCCCCCCTCACTCTCTCCAACTCAGCCTCTGTTTCTATCCCTGTCTCTCTCTGTCCCTCTCACTCTCAATCTCTCTCACCATCTCTCTGTCTGATTCTCACCCTCTCAATCTCCCTCTCTCCCTCTCCCTCTATTGAACAGTTTAACCTACGTTCACTGGGGGCTGTCATATTGTTTTTGATGTGTCTCATATTCATGTAGTCGGTGTCCTGCTCCATGGTTTGAGTATGAGGTTTCTCTCTCGTCCGTTCCTGTCCTGTCTGCTTCTCTCTCTCTCTCAGATGTGTCTCAGTCTTTCCTCAGACTCGATGTCAGGGCGAAAACTTCCTCAATACTGTTTCTGCCTCTTGGTTCCATTTCACAATGACACTTCCCCTGAGATCAGAATGAGAGGCTGGTTGTACTGACTCCAGGGGCAGCAGTCCCTCTCTCTCAATCTCTCTCACCATCTCTCTCTCTGTCTCCCTCTCTCTCAATCTCTCTCACTGTCTCACTCTCTCTCAATCTCTCTCACCATCTCTCTCTGTCTCCTTTTCTTTCAATCTCTCTCACCATCTCTCTCTCTGTCTCCCTCTCTCTCAATCTCTCTCACCATCTCTCTCTCTGTCTCCCTCTCTCAATCTCTCTCACCATCTCTCTCTCTGTCTCCCTCTCTCTCAATCTCTCTCACCATCTCTCTCTCTGTCTCCCTCTCTCTCAATCTCTCAGCATCTCTCTCTCTGTCTCCCTCTCTCTCAATCTCTCTCACCATCTCTCCTCTCTCCCTCACTCTCAATCTCTCTCACCAAATCTCTCTCTCTCTCCCTCTCTCTCAATCTCTCTCACCATCTCTCTCTCGGTCTCCCTCTCTCTCAATCCCTCTCACCATCTCTCTATCTCCCTCTCTCTCAATCTCTCTCACCATCTCTCTCTGTCTCCCTCTCTCTCAATCTCTCCCTCCATCTCTCTCTCAGTCTCCCTCTCTCTCAATCTCTCTCACCATCTCTCTCTCAGTCTCTCTAACTCTCAATCTCCCTCATCATCTCTCTGTCCCTCTGTCTCAGTCTCTCTCACCATCTCTCTTTCTCTTGCGCTCTCAATATGTCTGTCCATTTCTCTATCTCTCCCTTTCTCAATCTTACTCACCATCTCTCTCTCCCTGGCTCGCTCTCTGTCTGACTGTCTGTCTCTCTTTTCCATTCCTTTTCTCTCTCTCTTTGTCTTTCGGTGTCTTTATAATTGTCATACTCCTTTTGACTTTCTGTCTCTCTCCCTCTGTCTCTCTTGCCCTCACTCTCTTCCCCCAACCCCTTAGTCTCTCTCTCTCTCCCTCTCACTGTCACTCTCTCTCCATCTCTGTCTCTGTCGCTCTCTCTCTCTCTCTCTCTCTCCCTCTATTGAACAGTTTAACCTATGTTCACGGGACACTGTCGTGTTGTTTTTGATGTGTCTCATATTCAGGTAGACGGTGTCCTGCTCCATGGTTTGTGTCTGAGGGGTCTCTCTCCTCCGTTCCTGTCCTGTCTGCTTCTCTCTCTCTCAGATGTGTCTCAGTCTTTCCTCAGACTCAATGTCAGGGCGTAAACTTCCTCAAAACTGTTCCTGCCTCTTGGTTCCATTTCACAATGACACTTCCCCTGAGATCAGAATGACAGGCTGGTTGTACTGACTCCAGGGGCAGCAGTCCCTCTCTCTCAATCTCTCTCACCATCTCTCTCTCTCTGTCTCCCTCTCACTCAATCTCTCTCACCATCTCTCTCTCTGTCTCCCTCTCTCTCAATCTCTCTCACCATCTCTCTCTCTGTCTCCCTCTCTCTCAATCTCTCTCACCATCTCTCTCTCTGTCTCCCTCTCTCTCTCAATCTCTCTCACCATCTCTCTCTCTGTCTCTCTCTCTCTCAATCTCTCTCACCATCTCTCTCTCAGTCTCTCTCTCTCTCAATTTTTCTCACTATCTCTCTCACTCTCAGTCCCTCGCACCATCTCTCTCACTGTCTCTCTCACTCTCAGCCCTTCTCTCCATCTCTCTCATGTCTCTCTCACTCTCAGTTCCTCTCACCATCTCTCCCTCTTTCTCTCTCAGGCTCAATGTGTGTAACGATCTCTCTCTCAGTGCCTCTCTCAATCTCTCGCACGATCTCTCTCCCTGTCTCTCTATGTCATTCTCTCTGTCTCTCTCACTCTTAATCTCTCTCACCATCTCTCGCTCTGTCTGTCAATCTCTCTGTCTCTCTCATCACCTCTCTCTCTGTCTCTGCTATTCTCAATATTTATTTCCATTTCTCTGCCTCTCTCTTTCTCAATCTCTCTCACCATCTCTCTCTCTCTGCCCGACTCTCTATTTTTCATTCCTTTCCTCCCTCTCTCTATATCTCGGTTTTTTTTATAAGTTTCATAATCTTTCTGTCTTTCTGTCTCTATCTCTCCCTCTCCTGCACTCTCAGTCCCTTCACCTGTCCCCCACCCCATAATTCTCTCTCTCCATCTAGTGTAAATGTTAACCTATGTTCACTGCGCACTGTCCTGTCAGTTCTGATGTGTCTCATATTCATGTAATTGCCGTTACAGAATCACACAGTGCAGAAGAGGCCCTTTGGCCCATCAAGTATGCACTGTGCAGCATCTCTCTCACTGTCTCTCTCACTCTCAGTCGCTCTCACCATTTCTCTCTCTGTCCCTCTCAGCCTCAATGTCTGTCACGATCTCTCTCTCTGTCTCTGTCTCTCTCACTCAATCACTCTCACCATCTCTCTCTCTGTTTCTCTATTTCTCTCGCACCATATCTCTCCCAGTCTCTCTCGCTCTCAAACTCTCTAACCCTACCTCTCTCTGTCTTTCTCATTCTCAATGTCTCTCACTATCTCTCTCTCTCTTTCTCTCACACTCTCAATATATCTCCCCATTTCTCTTCCTCTCCCTTACTCAATCTCACTCACCTTCTCTCTCTCCCCATCTCTCTCTCTCTCTGTCTGATTGTCTGTCTCTCTTTTTCATTCCTTATCTTGCTCTCTTGTCTCTCGGTGTCTTTATAATTGTCATACTCTTTCTGTCTTTCTGTCTCTCTCTCTCGCTCTCTCTCTCTCTCTCTCACCCTCAGTCTCTGTCCCACTATCTGTACCCCCAACCCCTCAGTCTCTCTCTTTCTCCCTCCCCTCTCTCTCTCTCTCCCTCTATTGAACAGTTTAACCTACGTTCACTGGGCACTGTTGTGTTGTTTTTGATGTGTCTCATATTCATGTACTCAGTGTCCTGTTTCATGGTTTGTGTCTGAGGGGTCTCTCTCCTACGTTCCTGTCCTGTCTGCTTCTCTCTCTCTCTCTCAGATGTGTCTCAGTCTTTCCTCAGACTCAATGTCAGGGCGAAAACTTCCTCAAAACTGTTCCTGCCTCTTGGTTCCATTTCACAATGACACTTCCCCTGAGATCAGAATGAGAGGCTGGTTGTACTGACTCCAGGGGCAGCAGTCCCTCTCTCTCAATCTCTCTCACCATCTCTCTCTCTCTGTCTCCCTCTCTCTCAATCTCTCTCACCATCTCTCTCTCTGTCTCCCTCTCTCTCAATCTCTCTCACCATCTGTCTCTCTGTCTCCCTCTCTCTCAATCTCTCTCACCATCTCTCTCTCTGTCTCCCTCTCTCTCAATCTCCCTCATCATCTCTCTGTCCCTCTGTCTCTGTCTCTCTCACCATCTCTCTTTCTCTTGCGCTCTCAACATGTCTGTCCATTTCTCTATCTCTCCCTTTCTCAATCTTACTCACCATCTCTCTCTCCCTGGCTCGCTCTCTGTCTGACTGTCTGTCTCTCTTTTCCATTCCTTTTCTCTCTCTCTTTGTCTTTCGGTGTCTTTATAATTGTCATACTCCTTTTGACTTTCTGTCTCTCTCCCTCTGTCTCTTGCCCTCACTCTCTTCCCCCAACCCCTCAGTCTCTCTCTCTCTCCCTCTCACTGTCACTCTCTCTCCATCTCTGTCTCTGTCGCTCTCTCTCTCTCTCTCTCTCTCTCTCCCTCTATTGAACAGTTTAACCAATGTTCACGGGACACTGTCGTGTTGTTTTGGATGTGTCTCATGTTCATGTAGTCGGTGTCCTGCTCCATGGTTTGTGTCTGAGGGGTGTCTCTCCACCGTTCCTGTCCTGTATGCTTCTCTCTCTCTCTCAGATGTGTCTCAGTCTTTCCTCAGACTCGATGTCAGGGCGAAAACTTCCTCAATACTGTTTCTGCCTCTTGGTTCCATTTCACAATGACACTTCCCTTGAGATCAGAATGAGAGGCTGGTTGTACTGACTCCAGAGGCAGCAGTCCCTCTCTGTCAATCACTCTCACCATCTCTCTCTCTGTCTCTCTCTCTCTCAATCTCTCTCACTATCTCTCTCTGTCTCCCTCTCTCTCAGTCTCTCTCACCATCTCTCACTCTGTCTCCCTCTCTCTCAATCCCTCTCACCATCTCTCTCTCTGTTTCTCTTTCTCTCAATCTCTCTCACCATCTCTCTCTCTGTGTCCCTCTCTCTCAATCTCTCTCACCATCTCTGTCTCTGTCTCCCTCTCTCTCAATCTCTCCCTCCATCTCTCTCTGTCTCCCTCTCTCTCAATCTCTCTCACCATCTCTCTCTCAGTCTCTCTAACTCTCAATCTCTCTCATCATCTCTCTGTCTCCCTCTGTCTCAGTCTCTCTCACCATCTCTCTTTCTCTTGCACTCTCAATATGTCTGTCCATTTCTCTATCTCTCCCTTTCTCAATCTTACTCACCATCTCTCTCTCCCTGGCTCACTCTCTGTCTGACTGTCTGTCTCTCTTTTCCATAACAAAAACAGAATTACCTGGAAAAACTCAGCAGGTCTGGCAGCATCGGCGGAGAAGAAAAGAGTTGACGTTTCGAGTCCTCATGACCTTTCGACAGAACTTGATTTCGAGTCCAAGAAAGAGTTGAAATATAAGCTGGTTTAAGGTGTGTGTGTGGGGGGGCGGAGAGATAGAGAGAGAGAGAGGTGGTTGTGTAGACAAACAAGCAGTGATAGAAGCAGATCATCAAAAGACGTCAACAACAATAGTACAAAAGAACACATAGGTGTTAAAGTTAAAGTTGGTGATATTATCTAAACGAATGTGCTAATTAAGAATGGATGGTAGGGCACTCAAGGTATAGCTCTAGTGGGAGTGGGGAGAGCATAAAAGATTTTAAAATATTTAAAAATAATGGAAATAGGTGGGAAAAGAAAAATCTATATAATTTATAGGGAAAAAAAAGGAAAAAGGGGGAAACAGAAAGGGGGTAGGGATGGGGGAGGGAGCTCACAACCTAAAGTTGTTGAAATCAATATTCAGACCGGAAGGCTGTAAGGTGCCTAGTCGGAAGATGAGGTGTTGTTCCTCCAGTTTGCGTTGGGCTTCACTGGAACAATGCAGCAAGCCAAGGACAGACATGTGGGCAAGAGAGCAGGGGGGAGTGTTAAAATGGCAAGCGACAGGGAGGTTTGGGTCATTCTTGCGGACAGACCGCAGGTGTTCTGCAAAGCGGTCGCCCAGTTTACGTTTGGTCTCTCCAATGTAGAGCAGACCACATTGGGAGCAACGAATGCAGTAGACTAAGTTGGGGGAAATGCAAGTGAAATGCTGCTTCACTTGAAAGGAGTGTTTGGGTCCTTGGACGGTGAGGAGAGAGGAAGTGAAGGGGCAGGTGTTACATCTTTTGCGTGGGCATGGGGTGGTGCCATAGGAGGGGGTTGAGGAGTAGGGGGTGATGGAGGAGTGGACCAGGGTGTCCCGGAGGGAGTGATCCCTACGGAATGCCGATAATTGGGGTGAAGGGAAGATGTGTTTGGTGGTGGCATCATGCTGGAGTTGGCGGAAATGGCAGAGGATGATCCTTTGAATGCGGAGGCTGGTGGGGTGATAAGTGAGGACAAGGGGGACCCTATCATGTTTCTGGGAGGGAGGAGAAAGCGTGAGGGCGGATGCGCGGGAGATGGGCCGGACACGGTTGAGGGCCCTGTCAACGACCGTGGGTGGAAAACCTCGGTTAAGGAAGAAGGAGGACATGTCAGAGGAACCGTTTTTGAAGGTAGCATCATCGGAACAGATGCGACGAAGGCGAAAGAACTGGGAGAATGGGATGGAGTCCTTACAGGAAGCGGGGTGTGAGGAGCTGTAGTCGAGGTAGCTGTGGGAGTCGGTGGGTTTGTAATGGATATTGGTGGACAGTCTATCACCAGAGATTGAGACAGAGAGGTCAAGGAAGGGAAGGGAAGTGTCAGAGATGGACCACGTCCATGATGGATCCTTTTCCATTCCTTTTCTCTCTCTCTTTGTCTTTCGGTGTCTTTATAATTGTCATACTCCTTTTGACTTTCTGTCTCTCTCCCTCTGTCTCTCTTGCCCTCACTCTCTTCCCCCAACCCCTCAGTCTCTCTCTCTCTCCCTCTCACTGTCACTCTCTCTCCATCTCTGTCTCTGTCGCTCTCTCACTCTCTCTCTCTCTCTCTCTCTCTCCCTCTATTGAACAGTTTAACCAATGTTCACTGGACACTGTCATGTTGTTTTTGATGTGTCTCATGTTCATGTAGTCGGTGTCCTGCTCCATGGTTTGTGTCTGAGGGGGTGTCTCTCCTCCGTTCCTGTCCTGTCTGCTTCTCTCTCTCTCTCTGTCAGATGTGTCTCAGTCTTTCCTCAGACTCAATGTCAGGGCGAAAACTTCCTCAAAACTGTTTCTGCCTCTTGGTTCCATTTCACAATGACACTTCCCCTGAGATCAGAATGAGAGGCTGGTTGTACTGACTCCAGGGGCAGCAGTCCCTCTCTGTCAATCTATCTCACCATCTCTCTCTCTGTCTCCCTCTCTCTCAATCTTTCTCACCATCTCTCTCTCTCTGTCTCCCTCTCTCTCAATCTCTCTCACCATCTCTCTCTCTGTCTCCCTCTCTCACAATCTCTCTCACCATCTCTCTCTCTGTCTCCCTCTCTCTCAATCTCTCTCACCATCTCTCTCTCTGTCTCCCTCTCTCTCAATCTCTCTCACCATCTCTCTCTCTGTCTCCCTCTCTCTCAATCTCTCTCACCATCTCTCTCTCTGTCTCCCTCTCTCTCAATCTCTCTCACCATCTCTCTCTCTCTGTCTCCCTCTCTCTCAATCTCTCACACCATCTCTCTCTCTCTGTCTCCCTCTCTCTCACCATCTCTCTCTCTGTCTCCCCTCTCTCAATCTCTCTCACCATCTCTCTCTCTGTCTCTCTCTCTCTCAATCTCTCTCACCATCTCTCTGTCTCTCTCTCTCTCAATCTCTCTTGCGATCTCTCTCTCTCTCTATCTCTCTCACTCTCAATGTCTCGCAACATCTCTCACTCTCTCTATCAGTACCAATCTCCCTCTCCAGCTCTATCTCTCTCTGTCTCAAGCTCTCTCACCATCTCTCTCTCTGTCTCCCCTCTCTCAATCTCTCTCACCATCTCTCTCTCTGTCTCTCTCTCTCTCAATCTCTCTCACCATCTCTCTGTCTCTCTCTCTCTCAATCTCTCTTGCGATCTCTCTCTTTATCTCTCTCACTCTCAATGTCTCTCAACATCTCTCACTCTATCAGTCCCAATCTCTCTCTCCAGCTCTATCTCTCTCTGTCTCAAGCTCTCTCAGCATCTCTCTCTATCTCTCACTCTCAATCTCTCTCAGAACCTCTTTCTCTGTCTGACTCTGTCTCTCCCTTTTTCATTCCTTTCGTCTCTCTTTGTCTCTCTGTTTCTTTATAATCTTCATACTCTTTCTGTCCTTCTCTCTCTCTCTCGCCCTTACTCTCAGTCCCTCCATCAGTCCCCAAACCTCTCAAACTCTCTCTCCTCTCTCCCTCTCCCTCTATCTCGCTGTCCTTCTCTTCACTTCTCTCTCTCTCCCTCTCGTATAAATTTTAAACTATGTTCACTGGGCACTGTCCTCTCGGTTCTGATGTGTCTCATATTCATGTAGTTGCTGTCACAGAATCACACAGTGCAGAAGAGGCCCTTCAGCCCATCGAGTATGCACTCTGCAACATCTCTCTCTGTCTCCCTCTCTCTCAATCTCACTCACCATCTTTCTCTGTCTCCCTCTCTCTCAATCTCCCTCTCTCTCAATCTCTCTCACCATCTCTCTCTCTGTCTCCCTCTCTCTCAATCTCTCCCTCCATCTCTCTCTCTGTCTCCCTCTCTCTCAATCTCTCTCACCAGCTCTCTCTGTCTCTCTCTCTCTCAATCTCTCTCACCATCTCTCTCTCTCTGTCTCCCTCTCTCTCAATCTCTCTCACCATCTCTCTCTCTGTCTCCCTCTCTCTCAATCTCTCTCACCATCTCTCTCTGTCTCCCTCTCTCTCACCATCTCTCTCTCTGTCTCCCTCTCTCTCAATCTCTCTCACCATCTCTCTCTCTGTCTCCCTCTCTCTCACCATCTCTCTCTCTCTGTCTCCCCTCTCTCAATCTCTCTCACCATCTCTCTCTGTCTCCCTCTCCCTCAATCGCTCTCACCATCTCTCTCTCTGCCTCCCTCTCTCTCAATCTCTTTCACCATCTCTCTCTTGGTCTCCCTCTCTCTCACCATCTCTCTCTCTCTGTCTCCCCTCTCTCAATCTCTCTCACCATCTCTCTCTCTGTCCCTCTCTCTCAATCTCTCTCCCCATCTCTCTCTCTCTCACCATCTCTCTCTCTCTGTCTCCCTCTCTCTCAATCTCTCTCACCATCTCTCTCTCTGCCTCCCTCTCTCTCAATCTCTTTCACCATCTCTCTCTCGGTCTCCCTCTCTCTCACCATCTCTCTCTCTCTGTCTCCCCTCTCTCAATCTCTCTCACCATCTCTCTCTGTCTCCCTCTCCCTCAATCTCTCTCACCATCTCTCTCTGTCTCCCTCTCCCTCAATCTCTCTCACCACCTCTCTCTGTCTCCCTCTCCCTCAATCTCTCTCACCATCTCTCTCTCAATCTCTCTCACCATCTCTCTCTGTCTCCCTCTCCCTCAATCTCTCTCACCATCTCTCTCTCTCCCACTCTCACAATCTCTCTCAGTACTTCTCATTCTCCCTCCCTCTCTCTTTATGGGGTTATCTCGGGTTGGCAAGATGTGATGAGCGGAGAGCCTCAGTGCTCAGTGCTGGGACCTCAACGATTCACCATTTATATGAGTGACTTGGATGAGGGCAGCGAATGTGTGGTCACTAAATCTGCCAATGACAGCAGGATAGGTGGGAAAGTAAGTCATCAACAGGAGGTAGAGGCTCTGCAAAGGGATATGGACAGGTCAAGCGGGTGGGCAATAATTTGGCAGATGGAGTGTAACGTGGGAAAAGGTGAAGCTGCCCAGGAGGCAGGAAGAACAGAAACACAGTATTCTATTGAAACGGAGAGAGATTTCAGAACTCTGCGGTACAGAGGGATCTGGGTGTCCTGGTGCATGGATCACAAGAAGTTAGTAACCCCGCCCCCTGCCCGCTGTGTGTGACCCCGCCCCCTGCCGCTCTGTATCACCCCGCCCCCTGCCCGCCCTGTGTGACCCCGCCCCCTGCCCGCTGTGTGTGACCCCGCCCCCTGCCCGCTGTGTGTGACCCCTCCCCCTGTCCGCCCTGTGTGACCCCGCCCCCTGCCCGCTGTGTGTGACCCCGCCCCCTGCCCGCTGTGTGTGACCCCGCCCCCTGCCCGCTGTGTGTGACCCCGCCCCCTGTCCGCCCTGTGTGACACCGCCCCCTGCCCGCTCTGTGTGACCCCGCCCCCTGCCCGCCCTGTGTGACCCCGCCCCCTGCCCGCCCAGTGTGACCCCGCCCCCTGCCCGCCCAGTGTGACCCCGCCCCCTGCCCGCTGTGTGTGACCCCGCCCCCTGCCTGCCCTGTGTGACCCCGCCCCCTGCCGCTCTGTATAACCCCGCCCCCTGCCCGCTCTGTGTGACCCCGCCCCCTGCCCGCTCTGTGTGACCCCGCCCCCTGCCCGCTCTGTGTGACCCCGCCCCCTGCCCGCTCTGTGTGACCCCGCCCCCTGCCCGCTCTGTGTGATCCTGCCCCCTGCCGCTCTGTATGACCCCGCTCCCTGCCCGCCCTGTGTGACCCCTGCCCCTGCCCGCCCTGTGTGACCCCTGCCCCTGCCCGCCCTGTGTGACCCCGCCCCCTCCCCGCCCCCTGCCCGCTGTGTGTGACCCCGCCCCCTGCCGCTCTGTGTGACCCCGCCCCCTGCCCGCCCTGTGTGACCCCTGCCCCTGCCCGCCCTGTGTGACCCCTGCCCCTGCCTGCCCTGTGTGACCCCGCCCCCTGCCCGCTCTGCGTGACCCCGCCCCCTGTCCGCTCTGTGTGACCCCGCCACCTGCCCGCTCTGTATCACCCCGCCCTCTCCCCGCTCTGTGTGACCCCGCCCCCTGCCCGCTGTGTGTGACCCCGCCCCCTGCCCGCTCTGTATCACCCCGCCCCCTGCCCGCTGTGTGTGACCCCGCCCCCTGCCGGCTCTGTGTCACCCCGCCCCCTCCCCGCTCTGTATAACCCCGCCCCCTGCCCGCTCTGTATCACTCAGTCCTCTGCAGGCACGGTATCACCCCGCCCCCTTCCCATTCTGTGTAACCCCGCCCCCTGAATGCTCTGTATAACCCGCCCCCTGCCGGCTCTGTGTCACCCCGCCCCCTGCCGGCTCTGTGTCATCCCGCCCCCTGCCCGCTCTGTATAACCCCGCCCCCTGCCCGCTCTGTATAACCCCGCCCCCTGTCCGCTCTGTGTGACTCCGCCCTCTGCCCGCTCTGTGTGACTCCGCCCCCTGTCCGCTCTGTATCACTCAGTCCCCTGCAGGCACGGTATCACCCCGCCCCCTTCCCATTCTGTGTTACCCCCTCCCCTTTCCTCTCTGTGTGACCCCGCCCCCTGCCCGCCCTGTATAACCCGGGTCCTTCCCATTCTGTGTGACCCCGCCCCCTGAATGCTCTGTGTGACCCGGCCCCATCCCCGCTCTGTATAACCCCGCCCCCTGCGCGCTCTGTATTACTCAGTCCCCTGCTGGCACGGTATCACCCCGCCCCCTTCCCATTCTGTGTGACCCCGCCCCCTGCCCGCTCTGTGTGACACCGCCCCCTGCCCGCTCTGTGTGACCCCGCCCCCTGCCCGCTCTTTGTGACCCCGCCCCCTGCCATCTCTGTGTGACCCCGCCCCCTGCCCGCTCTTTGTGACCCCGCCCCCTGCCCGCTCTGTGTGACACCGCCCCCTGCCCGCTCTGTGTGACCCCGCCTCCTGCCCGCTCTGCGTGACCCCGCCTCCTGCCCGCTCTGTGTCACCCCGCCCCCTGCCTGCTCTGTGTCACCCCGCCCCCTGCCCGCCCTGTGTGACCCCACCTCCTGCCCCCTCTCTGTGACTCCGACCCCTCCCCTCTCTGTCTGACTCCGCCCCCCCGCTCTCTGTCACCCCGCCCCTCCCCGCTCTGTGTGACTTCGGCCCTCCCCGCTCTGTATAACCCCGCCCCCTTCCCGCACTGTGTGACCCCACCCCCTTCTCAGTCGGTGTGACTCCGCCCCCTCCCTACTCCGTATGACTCCGCCCACCCCTGATCTGTGTGACTCCAACCACTTCCCGCTCTGTGTGACTCCGCCCCCTGCCCGCACTGTGTGACTCCGCCCACTCCACGCTCAGTGTGACTTCGCCCCCTCCCCGCTCAGTGTGACTCCGCCCCCTGCCCGCTCTGTGTGACCCCGCCCCCTGCCCGCTATGTGTCACCCCGCCCCCTGCCCGCTCTGTATCACTCCGCCCCCTGCCTACTCTGTGTTTTCGCGCCCCCTCCCCGCTCTCTGTGACTCCTCCCCCTTCCCGCTCCGTGTGACTCCGCCCCTGCCCGCTCTCTGTGACCCCGCCCCCTTCCCGCTCCATGTGACTCCGCCCCCTTCCCGCTCCATGTGACTCCGCCCCTGCCCGCTCTCTGTCACCCCGCCCCCTGAACACTGCGTGTGACCCCAGCCCCTGCCCGCTCAGTTGACACCCCGGCAGCTGCACGCTCTGTGTGACCCCGCCCCCTGCCTACTCTGTGTGACCCCGCCCCCTGCACGCTCTGTGTGACACCGCCCCCTGCCTACTCTGTGTGACCCCGCCCCCTGCACGCTCTGTGTGACACCGCCCCATCCCCGCTCTGTGTCACCCCGCTCCCTACCCGCTCTGTGTGACTCCGCTCCCTACCCGCTCTGTGTGACCCCGCCCCCTCCCCGTTCAGTGTGACTCTGACCCCTGCGCGCTCTGTGTGACCCCGCCCCCTGCGCGCTCTGTGTGACCCTGCCCCCTCCCCGTTCAGTGTGACTCTGACCCCTGCGCGCTCTGTGTGACCCCGCCCCCTACCCGCTCTGTGTGACTCCGCCTCCTCCCCGCTCTGTGTCACCCCGCTCCCTCCCCGCTCTCTGTGACTCCACCCCCTCCCCGCTCTGTGTCACCCCGCCGCCTTCCCGCTCTGTGTGACCCCGCCCCCTGCGCGCTCTGTGTCACCCCCGCCCCCTCCACGCTCTGAGTGACTCCGCCCCCTGCCCGCACTGTGTCACCCCCGCCCCCTGCGCGCTCTGTGTGACCCCGCCCCCTGCGCGCTCTGTGTGACCCCGCCCCCTGCGCGCTCTGTGTGACCCCGCCCCCTGCGCGCTCTGTGTCAGTTGGAGGGAAGCGCGAGAGGAGTCGGGAGTTGAACAAGAGCAAAGGTGACGAGGGGAGGTCAGTGAGGTGGGAACGAGGTGATCCTGTGAGCACCATGAGTGCAGCGGGCAAGCATTTACTACTTTTATTGCTTATAGGTTTTAAGATCATATTTTGTGGCTCATCGTTTGTAAGGACTATATTCTGTAACAGGGAGGAGAAGGGAAGAAGGGCCCAAGAGTAATTGATATTATTTGATATTAAGTATCTTCCAAAAGGTTTAATTTAATTTAAAGGGGTAAGTCATGGCAGGAGAGCTCAAAGCCGTGGTATGCTCCTCCTGCTCTATGTGGGAAGCCGGGCACGTTTCCAGTGCCCGGGACCAGCCTGTGTGTGGGAAGTGTCTCCAGCTACAGCTCCTGGAAGCCGGGGTTTTGGAGCTGGAGCGGTGGCTGGGGACACGTTGGAGCAGTCGCGAGGTGGAGAGTATCGTGGATAGAACGTATAGAGAGGTGGTCACACCGCAGGCTAAGAGTCCACAGGCAGGAAGGGAATGGGTGACCTCCAGGCAAAGCAAGGGGACTAGGCAGGTAGTGCAGGAATCTGCTGTGGCTATTCCCCTGCAAAACAGATACACCGCTTTGGATACTGTTGGGGGGAATGGCCTCTCAGGAGAAAGCAGCAACAGACAAATTCGTTGCACCATGTTTGGCTCTGCTGCACAGGGCAGGAGTAAAATGTGTGGGAATGCAACAGTTATAGGGCATTCAATAGTAAGGGGAATAGAGAGGTGTTTCTGTGGCTGCAAACGAGACTCCAGGATGGTACATTGCCTCCCTGGTGCTAGGGTCGAGGATGTCTCAGAGCGTCTAGAGGACATTCTGAAGGGGGAGAGTGAACAGCCAGTGGTCGTGGTGCACATTGGTACAAGTGACATTGGTGAAAAAAGGGATGAAAAGCAGAATATAGGGAGTTAGGAAGTAAGTGTAAAATGTAGGACCTTAAGGGTAGTGATCTCAGGATTACTACCAGTGCTACGTGCTAGTCAGAGTAGAAATAGCAGGATATATCAGATGAATACGTGTCTGAAGAGATGGTGTGAAGGGGAGGGTTTCAGATTCCTGGGGCATTGGGACTGGTTTTGGGGGAGGTGGGACCAGTACAAAGCAAACGGGTGACACCTGGGCAGGACCGGGACTGATGTCCTCAGGGGAACATTTGCTAGAGTGGTTGGGGAGGATTTAAGCTAAAATGGCAGGGGGATGGGAACCTAGGCAAGGAGCCAGAGAAAGGGGAATTAAAGACAAGAACAAGAGACAGAAAGCAGAATAAGAAAAGTCATAGTCAGAGAAATCAAGGGCCAAAATCAAACAGGGCCTCAGCGAAAAATAGTGGGGATGGGACAAGTAATGTTAAAAACACAAGCCTTAAGGCTTTGTGCCTTAACGCAAGGAGCATTCGCATAAAGTGCACACATACACACACACTCACACACACACTCACACACACACACACACACACACACACATAGACGTATAGACACATACATACACATACACACACACATGTACACAAATGCACAGACACAGTAATGAAGGATAGAAAATGGAAACTTTTACAACTATGCATAGTAACAGTACAAGAACCGTGGAGATTGAAATGAGTTCACATGATTTACAGAGTCCAAGAAGAAAAAGTCCAAAGGGTATTTCTGATGTGACCGAGTTTAATCCCGAGTCCAGTGGGAGCTTACTGCATGCAAATTGAATGCCTTGTTTCTGACATGACAACTATGACACTGTAAGGAGTTGCTTCATTGGAGCAAAAGCAGGTTGGGGATCATCTGAATTAGTTAAAGTTGCTAGAGAAATGCAGGATTTCTGTCCTGCTACACGTCGCCGGATTCCTGCCTGGATTTAGAATGGGGTTTTCCAATGTCAACTGTCACGCTGTCATTCCTGCCTCCCACCACTAGTGGCGCTGCAGGAGGCTCCAGCTGGGAGAAAAGGGGAACACGCGAACTTTCACCTTTTGGACATGGCCTCGGGCAGTTGGGGATTGTGGGGAAGGGAGGAGGGGCTGGGGATCTTTGGACAATCCTGACACTCTCGTTCTGTGTCCCAGTGTCTCTTCAGGAACAATATTTCTCAATATCAGCTGCCTCGACGCAGGGCAGTGCCCTTTTCTCACAGATGAAACGGAACTGATCAGAACATCTGAAATCATTCCATCCGCTGGCTCTGATAATGGCGCAGTTTTCATGACCATTCCAATTATTCGGTTCACCCTGATCCCATCGAGTAAAACTGGGAAATGAGGAAATAAAAAATACTGATAAAAATCCGTCACATTCCTGCACAGAATCAACAAGATTCCTACAGCCCTGTACATATCCCCAACGAATGCCACTGTCCCACTCTCTCCCCATAGCCCTGTACAAATCCCAAACTAATCCCACTGTCCCGCTCTCTCCCCATAGCCCTGTATCAATCCCAAACTAATCCCACTGTCCCCTCTCTCCCCAAAGCCCTGTATCAATCCCAAACTAATCCCATTGTCCCATTCTCTCCCCATAGCCCTGTCCAAATCCCAAACTAATCCCACTGTCCCCTCTCTCCCCATAGCCCTGTATCAATCCCCAACTAATCCCACTGTCTCGCTCTCTCCCCATAGCCCTGTATCAATCCCAAACTAATCCCACTGCCCCACTCTCTCCCCATAGCCCTGTATCAATCCCCAACTAATCCCACTGCCCAACTCTCTCCCCATAGCGCTGTATCAATCTCCAAACTAATCCCACTGCCCCACTCTCTCCCCATAGCCCTGTATCAATCCCCAACTAATCCCACTGTCCCACTCTCTCCCCATAGCCCTGTATCAATCCCCAAAATAATCCCACTGTCCCACTCTCTCCCCAGAGCCCTGTATCAATCCTAATCTAATCCCCATGTCCTGATCTTTCTCTCCATGTGACGCTGGGACTCACCTCACTGGGGTCCCATCCACCCATTTCCAGTTTCCTTCACTCTCTCGATCTGTTAGTCCGATCCAGTAATACCCACGATTGTTCTCAATAGATTTCTTTGTGAAATTCTGCAGCAGATTCAATGATAGAATGTGATCAGTTAGTATAACTACCTTAACTAACACACACACACTCACACACACACACACACACACTCACACTCACACCGGATACACAAAATACCCCAAACCCTTTCTCAGGAAATTCTGCCTCATTCCCTCTGATTAAATATCGGGAAGACTGAAGCTGTTATTTTCCGTCTCTGTTCCAAACTCCATTCCCGAGTTACCGACTCCATCGTGGGACTCCCTGAGTCTGAACCAGACTGTTCACAACCCTGGGGTCATGTTTAACCTGGAGATGGGATTCCCACCTCATATCCACATCATCACCAAGACGGCCTCTTCCCAACTCCGTAACATCGCCCAGTACCACCCCGGTCTCAGCTCATCGACTGCTGAAACCCTCATCCATGTAGTGTAGAGGGAGCTTTACTCTGTATCTAACTCTGTGCTGTACCTGTCCTGGGAGTGTTTGATGGGGACAGTGCAGGGGAAGCTTTACTCTGTATCTAACCCCGTGCTGTACCTGTCCTGGGAGTGTTTGATGGGGACAGTGTAGAGGGAGCTTTACTCTGTATCTAACCCCGTGCTGTACCTGTCCTGGGAGTGTTTGATGGGGACAGTGTAGAGGGAGTTTTACTCTGTATCTAACCCCGTGCTGTACCTGTCCTGGGAGTGTTTGATGGGGACAGTGTAGAGGGAGCTTTACTCTGTATCTAACCCCGTGCTGTACCTGTCCTGGGAGTGTTTGATGGGGACAGTGTAGAGGGAGTTTTACTCTGTATCTAACCCCGTGCTGTACCTGTCCTGCGAGTGTTTGATGGGAACAGTGTAGAGGGAGATTTACTCTGTATCTAACCCCGTGCTGTACCTGTCCTGGGAGTGTTTGATGGGGACGGTGTAGAGGGAACTTTACTCTGTATCTAACCTCGTGCTGTACCAGTCCTGGGAGTGTTTGATGGGGACAGTGTAGAGGGAGCTTTACTCTGTATCTAACCTCGTGCTGTACCTGTCCTGGGAGTGTTTGATGTGGACGGTTTAGAGGGAGCTTTACTCTGTATCTAACTCTCATCCATTGTATAGTTTCTGTTTCTGTTTTCCAGACGATCTGGAGATCTCGTACTCGGAGCTGAATCTTCCTCCTGCCTCTGGGACATCTCAGGTCCGTACAGCAGGTCAGTTACGGATATCGTAAGTCAGTCGTTGGGGGATATTCTCTCTCTATCTCATTCTGACTGATGCGTCTGTCATTCTCACCTGTTCCTGTTCTGTATTTATGATGATGAGGTATGAATTTTCGGATTCACATTGTTGTTTTGCAGAGTCCCAGTTTACTGTATCCGTTGAGAATCTATAGCAATGATGATTATGAATTTTCCAGCTGCTCGGACAGAGAGACTCTGCAAAATTATAAAGAATTAATTCAGACAAATACATCGAAACATTAGGTATAGGAACAGGAGAAGCCCATTCAGCCCCCCTCGAGCCTGTTGCACAGGAACAGGAGGAGGCCATTCAGCTCCTCTCCAGCCTGTAACACAGGAACAGGCGGAGGCCATTCAGCCCATCTCGAGCCTGTTACACAGGAACAGGAGGAGGCCATTCAGCCCCTCTCGAGCCTGTTACACAGGAACAGGAGGAGGCCATTCAGCCCCTCTTGAGCCAGTTGGACCGGACCATTAGGAGGCCATTCAGCCCCTCTCGAGCCTGTTACACAGGAACAGGAGGAGACCATTCAGCCTCTCTCGATCATGTTACACAGGAACAGGAGGAGGCCATTCAGCCCCTCTCGAGCCTGTTGCACAGGAACAGGAGGAGGCCATTCAGCTCCTCTCCAGCCTGTAACACAGGAACAGGCGGAGGCCATTCAGCCCATCTCGAGCCTGTTACACAGGAACAGGAGGAGGCCATTCAGCCCCTCTCGAGCCTGTTACACAGGAACAGGAGGAGGCCATTCAGCCCCTCTTGAGCCAGTTGGACCGGACCATTAGGAGGCCATTCAGCCCCTCTCGAGCCTGTTACACAGGAACAGGAGGAGACCATTCAGCCTCTCTCGATCATGTTACACAGGAACAGGAGGAGGCCATTCAGCCCCTCTCGAGCCTGTTACACAGGAACAGGAGGCAGCCATTCAGCCCCTCTCGAGCCTGTTAGACAGGAACAGGAGGAGGCCATTCAGGCCCGCTTGAGCCTGTTACACAAGAACATGAGGAGGCCATTCAGCCCCTCTTGAGCCTGTTACACAGGAACAGGAGGAGGCCATTCAGCCCCTCTTGAGCCTGTTACACAGGAACAGGAGGAGGCCATTCAGCCCCTCTCGAGCATGTACACAGGAACAGGAGGAGGCCATTTAGCCTCTCTGGTGTATTTTACACCATGTTTTTGGATCTGCTCTGTACCTTAACCCCATGGTTCCGTGACCCTCCATCCCCAACAACAATCTCTCCATCTCAGTTTTGACGTTTCCCTTTGACCTCCGGCCCCCACAGTTTATTTCGGGGTTTGGGTGGGGGGAGAGTTCCTGATTTCCGCTCCCCTTTGTGTGAAGAGGTGTTTCCTGATGTCCCCCCTGAACGTCCTGGCTCCAATTTTAACCTTCTTGCCCCTTGTTCCCGACTCCCCCTCCCCGGCTCCCCCACAACCCACCGGATCAGAGGAAATCGTTTCTCTCCATCCACCCAATCGAATCTCTTTATTGAGTTCAACGCCTCGGGTCCGGCCGCCGTGGTTTCGCCTGTAGGCCTCAGGCTTCAAGTTTGGATCGCCCGCCTGCACCTTATCCAATCCCTTCAATCTGTCGGACAGACCCCCCCGATCGATTCATCCCCTCGCCTGTCCCAAACTCCGGGAGTCAGAGGCCGGGATAGTGCGGACGTCCCCCGCTTGGAGATTGAGGCCCTGACTGGTGGATGGGGAGGGTGGGGGTGGGGAGACAGGGGGTGGGGGTGGGGAGACAGGGCGTGGGGGTAGGGAGACAGGGCGTGGGAGTGGGGAGTCAGGGGGTGGTGGTGGAGAGACAGGGGGTGGTGGTGGGGAGTCAGGGGGTGGGGGTGGGGAGACAGGGGTGGGGGTGGGGAGACAGTGGGTGGGGGTGGGGAGACAGTGGGTGGGGGTGGGGAGACAGGGGTGGGGGTGGGGAGACAGGGGGTGGAGTGGGGATTTAGGGGGTGGGGGTGGGGAGACAGGCAGTGGGGGTGGGGAGACTGGGGGTGGGGGTGGGGGTGGGTGTGGGGAGACAGGGGGTGGGGGAGGGGAGACAGGGGGTGGGTGTGGGGAGACAGGGGTGGGGATGGGGGTAGGGATACAGGGGTGGAGGTGGGTGTGGGGAGACAGGGGGTGGGTGTGGGGAGACAGGGGGTGGGGAGACACGGGGTGGGGGTGGGGAGACAGGGGTTGGGTGTGGGGAGACAGGGGGTGGGGGTGGGTGTGGGGAGACAGGGTTGGGGGTGGGGAGACAGGGGGTGGGTGTGGGGAGACAGGGGGTGGGTGTGGGGAGACAGGGGGTGGGGAGACAGGGAGTGGGGATACAGGGGTGGAGGTGGGTGTGGGGAGACAGGGGGTGGGTGTGGGGAGACAGGGGGTGGGGAGACACGGGGTGGGGGTGGGGAGACAGGGGGTGGGGGTGGGGAGACAGGGGGTGGGGGTGGGTGTGGGGAGACAGGGTTGGGGGTGGGGAGACAGGGGGTGGGTGTGGGGAGACAGGGGGTAGGTGTGGGGAGACAGGGGGTGGGGAGACAGGGGGTGGAGAGACAGGGGGTGGGGGTGGGGACACAGGTGGTGGGGGTGGGGAGACAGGGGGTGGGGAGACAGGGGGTGGGGAGACAGGGGTAGGGGTGGGGATTTAGGGGGTGGGGGCGATCCCAACGGGACAGAGCGTGGGTGGATGGGAGAGTGGGGGAGGGGGGTGGCGGCTGTCAGCACCAACTCACCCGAGCAGCTTCGGAGGATGGTGCAGAAGGATCTTAGGTCCCTGAGCATCTGTACATGGGTCTCGGACATATTCCGGATCTTTCCCTTCAGCCCCGTCATGTCCTTGTCCATCTGGAGGACTGAGAGAATCACAGGGTCACAGAACTCACAGGGTCACAGAACCACAGGGTCTGAACCGCACAGAAGGAGGCCATTTGGCCCATCATGTCTACACTGTCTCTCCGAATGAGCGTTAGTACCCACTGTCATCGCCCTGCCTTTTCCCCCCTGTCCCCCTGCACATTATATCGGTTCAAATAACCATCCAATGCCCCCTTGAATGCCTCGATTGAACCTGCCTCCCCCACACGATCAGGCAGCACATCCCAGACCCGAACCACTCGGCGTGTGAAAACGTTTTCTCTCACATCGCGTTTGATTCTTTCGCAAATCGCTTAAAAATCCGTGTCCTCTGGGCCCAGTGAGAACAGCTTCTCCCCGTCTCCTCTGTCCAGCCCCCTCTTGATTCTGAACGTCTCCATCAAATCCCCTCTCAGCCTCCTTCTCTCCAAGGAGAACAGTCCCAACCTCTCCCGTCTCTCCTTGGAACTGAAGCTTCTCATTCCCTGAACAATCCGTCTAAATCTCTCCTGCGCTCTCTCTCCAATGTGTTCACATCCTTCCTATAATGTGGCTCAGAGCTGTACACAATACTCCAGCTGAGGTCTAACCAGAGTCTTATATAAATTCAGCATAACCTCTCTGCTCCTGTGCTCAATGTCCCTGTTAATAAAGCCCAGGATACTATCTGCTTTGTCAACTGCTCCCACCACCTGTCCAGCCACCTTCAATGACTTATTCACATATACACCCAGCTCCCTCTGCGCCTGCAACCCCCTTAAACATTCTAGCCTGTATTTTACAACATTTCTACAGGTTCTTCTGACGTAAATCAATCACTTCACACTTCTCCGCATTAAACTTCGTCTGCCTGCTCCACCCACCTGTCTATGTCACGACAGAGCTGGAGTGACTGAGTGATGAAGGGAGTGGGATATATCAGAGTGTTACAGTGAGGGGTGTGGGATATATCAGAGTGTTACAGTGAGGGGTGTGGGATATATCAGAGTGTTACAGTGAGGAGTGTGGGATATATCAGAGTGTTACAGTGAGGGGTGTGGGTTATATCAGTGTTACAGTGAGGGTTGTGGGATATATCAGAGTGTTACAGTGAGGTGTGTGGGATATATCAGAGTGTTACAGTGAGTGGTGTGGGATATATCAGAGTGTTACAGTGATGGGTGTGGGATATATCAGAGTATTACAGTGATGGGTGTGGGATATATCAGAGTGTTACAGTGAGGGGTGTGGGATATATCAGAGTGTTACAGTGATGGGTGTGGGATATATCAGAGTGTTACAGTGAGGGGTGTGGGATATATCAGAGTGTTACAGTGAGGGGTGTGGGATATATCAGAATGTTGCAGTGAGGGGTGTGGGATATATCAGAGTGTTACAGTGAGGGGTGTGGGTTATATCAGAGTGTTACAGTGAGGGGTGTGGGGTATATCAGAGTGTTGCAGTGAGGGGTGTGCGATACATCAGAGTGTTACAGTGAGGGGTGTGGGATATATCAGAGTGTTACAGTGAGGGGTGTGGGATATATCAGAGTGTTACAGTGAGGGGTGTGGGATATATCAGAGTGTTACAGTGAGGGATGTGGCATATATCAGAGTGTTACAGTGAGGGATGTGGGATATATCACAGTGTTATAGTGAGGGGTGTGGGATATATCAGAGTGTTACAGTGAGGGTTGCGGGTTATATCAGAGTGTTACAGTGAGGTGTGTGGGTTATATCAGAGTGTTACAATGAGGGGTGTGGGATATATCAGAGCGTTACTGTGAGGTGTGTGGGGTATATCAGAGTGTCACAGTGAGGTGTGTGGGGTATATCAGAGTGTTACAGTGAGGGGTGTGGGGTATATCAGAGTGTTACAGTGAGGGGTGTGGGATATATCAGTGTTACAGTGAGGGGTGTGGGATATATCAGAGTGTTACAGTGAGGTGTGTGGGATATATTAGTGTTACAGCGAGGTGTGTGGGATATATCAGTGTGTTGCAGTGAGGGGTGTAGGATATATCAGAGTGTTACAGTGAGGGGTGTGGGATATATCAGAGTGTTACAGTGAGAGGTGTGGGATATATCAGAGTGTTACAGTGTGGGTTATATCAGAGTGTTACAGTGAGTGGTGTGGGATAAATCAGTGTTACAGTGAGGGGTGTGGGATATATCAGAGTGTTACAGTGAGGGGTGTGGGATATATCAGTGTTACAGTGAGGGGTGTGGGATATATCAGAGTGTTACAGTGAGGGGTGTGGGGTATATCAGTGTTACAGTGAGGGGTGTGGGATATATCAGAGTGTTACAGTGAGGGGTGTGGGATATATCAGAATGTTACAGTGAGGGGTGTGGGATATATCAGAGTGTTACAGTGAGGGGTGTGGGATATATCAGAGTGTTACAGTGAGGGGTGTGGGATATATCAGGGTTACAGTGAGGGGTGTGGGATATATCAGTGTTACCGTGAGGGGTGTGGGGTATATCAGAGTGTTACAGTGAGGGGTGTGGGATATATCAGAGTGTTACAATGAGGGGTGTGGGATATATCAGGGTTACAGTGAGGGGTGTGGGATATATCAGAGTGTTACAGTGAGGGGTGTGGGATATATCAGAGTGTTACAGTGAGGGGTGTGGGATATATCAGAGTGTTACAGTGAGGGGTGTGGGATATATCAGAGTGTTACAGTGAGGGGTGTGGGATATATCAGGGTTACAGTGAGGGGTGTGGGATATATCAGAGTGTTACAGTGAGGGGTGTGGGATATATCAGAGTGTTACAGTGAGGGGTATGGGATATATCAGAGTGTTACAGTGAGGGGTGTGGGATATATCAGGGTTACAGTGAGGGGTGTGGGATATATCAGTGTTACAGTGAGGGGTGTGGGGTATATCAGAGTGTTACAGTGAGGGGTGTGGGATATATCAGAGTGTTACAGTGAGGGGTGTGGGATATATCAGACTGTTACAGTGAGGGGTGTGGGATATATCAGTGTGTTACAGCGAGGGGTGTGGGATATATCAGAGTGTTACAGTGAGGGGTGTGGGATATATCAGAGTGTTACAGTGAGTGGTGTGGGATATATCAGAGTGTTACAGTGAGGGGTGTGGGATATATCAGAGTCTTACAGTGAGGGGTGTGGGGTATATCAGAGTGTTACAGTGAGGTGTGTGGGATATATCAGAGTGTTACAGTGAGGGGTGTGGGATATATCAGTGTGTTACAGTGAGGGGTGTGGGGTATATCAGAGTGTTACAGTGAGGGGCGTGGGGTATATCAGAGTGTTACAGTGAGGGGTGTGGGATATATCAGAGTGTTACAGTGAGGGGTGTGGGGTATATCAGAGTGTTACAGTGAGGTGTGTGGGATATATCAGAGTGTTACAGTGAGGGGTGTGGGGTATATCAGTGTGTTACAGTGAGGGGTGTGGGGTATATCAGAGTGTTACAGTGAGGGGCGTGGGGTATATCACAGTGTTACAGTGAGGGGTGTGGGATATATCAGAGTGTTACAGTGAGGGGTGTGGGGTATATCAGAGTGTTACAGTGAGGGATGTGGGATATATCAGAGTATTACAGTGAGGGGTGTGGGATATATCAGAGTGTTACAGTGAGGGGTGTGGGATATATCAGAGTGTTACAGTGAGGGGTGTGGGATATATCAGTGTTACAGTGAGGGGTGTGGGATATATCAGGGTGTTACAGTGAGGGTTGTGGGATATATCAGTGTTACAGTGAGGGGTGTGGGATATATCAGAGTGTTACATTGAGGGGTGTGGGATATATCAGTGTTACAGTGAGGGGTGTGGGGTATATCAGAGTGTTACAGTGAGGTGTGTGGGGTATATCAGAGTGTCGCAGGGAGGGGTGTGAGATATATCAGGGTTTTACAGTGAGGGGTGTGGGATATATCAGAGTGTTACAGTGAGGGGTGTGGGATATATCAGAGTGTTACAGTGAGGGGTGTGGGATATATCAGTGTGTTACAGTGAGGGGTGTGGGATATATCAGTGTTACAATGAGGGGTGTGGGATATATCAGAGTGTTACAGTGAGGGGTGTGGGATATATCAGTGTTACAGTGAGGTGTGTGGGTTATATCAGAGTGTTACAGTGAGGGGTGTGGGATATATCAGGGTTACAGTGAGGGGTGTGGGATATATCAGTGTTACAGTGAGGGGTGTGGTGTGTATCAGGCTGTTACATTGAGATGTTCCTCCCCGTACCGTGGACTGTGAGACCTGTAATAATTGCCAGGCCACAGATTAAGACAATAAGTCCGACCACTCTGAGACATCTGGATTTTTTTGATCTTCTTCCTCCAGCTGTTTCCTGTCCAGTTTGACCTGGAATAGAGAAGTACAGATTGACCCATGTTGAGCAGCCTGTGGAACTGTACGGAACAGACAATGGTGACGTATCTACCTCCCTTATCGAGAGGAACAACAGCCACGTTACTCATTTATATCCCTGGTTTCACATCCCAGCGCACGGTACAGGAGGGTTAAAGGTAGAAAGAGATAGAGAGAGAGAGAGAGAGAGAGACTGAGAGAGAGACAGAGAGAAAGAGAGGTTTAGGAAGGGAATTCCAGAGCACCGGTCCCCAGGCAGCTTTTGGGAATCAGGGAACACTCGAGAGGCTGGAATTGGAGGAGCACAGAGATCGCGGAGCGTGGTAGGACGTTACAGAGATAGGGAGCGGTGTATTGGCTGGAGGATGTTGCAGAGATTGGAGGGGTGTAGGGTCTGAAGGAGGTTAATGAGATAGGGAGGATGTAGAGGCTATAGGTGGCTACAGAGATAGGGAGGGGTGTAGGGGCTGGCGGAGGTTACAGAGATAGGGAGGGGTGGAGGGGCTGGAGGAGGTTACAGAGATACGGAGGGGTATAGAGGCTGGAGGAGCTTAGAGAGATAGGGAGGGGTGTAGGGACTGGAGGAGGTTACAGAGATAGGGAGCAGTGTAAGGGCTGGAGGAGGTTACAGAGATGGGGTGGGATGTAGGGGCTGGAGGAGGTTACAGAGATAGGGAGGGGTGTAGGGGCTGGAGGAGATTTCAGACATAGGGAGTGGTGTAGGGGGCTGGAGGATGTTACAGAGATATGGAGGGGTGTAGGGGCTGGAGGAGGTTACAGATATAGGGAGGGGTGTAGGTGCTCGAGGAGGTTACAGAGATAGGGAGGGGTGTAGGTGCTGGAGGAGGTTACAGAGATAAGTAGGGGTGTAGAGCCTGGAGGAGGTTACAGAGATCGGGAGGGTTGTATGGGCTGGAGGAGGTTACAGAGATAGGGAGGGGTGTAGGGGCTGGAGGAGGTTACAGAGATAGGCAGTGTTGTAATGGCTGGAGGAGGTTACAGAGATAGGGAGGGGTGTAGGGGCTGGAGGAGGTTACAGAGATAGGCAGTGTTGTAATGGCTGGAGGAGGTTACAGAGATAGGCAGTGTTGTAATGGCTGGAGGAGGTTACAGAGATAGGGAGGTTTGTAGGGGTTGGAGGAGGTTACAGAGATAGGGGGGTATAGGGGCTCGAGGAGGTTACATAGATAGGGAGGGGTGTAGGGGCTGGAGGAGGTTACAGAGATAGGGAGGGGTGTAGGGACTGGAGGAGGTTACCGAGATATGGAGGGTTGTAGGGACTGGAGGAGGTTACCGAGATAGGGTGGTGAATCCCCTCACCCTTCATTACGTCCCTCCCCTCTACTGCCCTGTACCATGTTGACCTCTGACCCCACACTCACAGGATGACTGACCTTTGCCCGGGGTCACCTCTGGGCCTTGGTTCTGTTGTGGACTCTGCGGAGTGAAGTTGACTTGGGCGTAACTTGTTTCCTGTTCACCTACGAGATTCAGAGAGAGAGGGAATGAGGGAGTGAGAAGGGATGAAGAATGTGAGGAAGTTTGGTCAGTACGTGTGACGTAGATGGGAAGCAGAGCAACAACATACACTCTGACATGACACTCAGCTCTGGAGCACTTTAAGACGTAACTAGAACGTAGCCAGGTGCATCTCAAATGCTTGCTTTACCAGCTCCAGGCAGTAGACACACAGCTGCCACTTAGCAAAGACTTTACTCACCCCTACAACGTGTGAAACACGTAATGAGCAGGCATGGAAACCGAGGAACAACAGGCACATAGCTACGGTGCATTCATCACGTGGCTGAGGCCCAACAGAAACGCAGCTAAGATACAAGGAATGTGCGATGGACGTGCAAGCGAAGTGTAATTGAGTCTTAACGCACACGCAACTAAGGTGCAAATGACACACTACCGAAGTACAACGAGGACAGGACTCATGCTTAACTGTGATGTAACCCCGATGTAACCAACACGTAACTGAGATGAGAGTGTCAGGGAAGAGACCTGTCGCTCAGATCTCACAGTCGGAGGGTATTCAGTTTCTAAACAGAGATTAGCAGACCCATAACGAAGGTCTAACAGATACGTAACTAAGCTGTAACAAGCAGAGAGGAGATGAAACAGGTAAGATATTGACTCAGGTCTAACTTAAGATGAAAATGAAAGAATCAAGGTCGACCTAATGCATCATGTTCAACGCAATTGAGGAACGAATAAAATGCCACAGGTTTGACACAAATCAGTATCTTACGATTGACTTACGATATCCGTAACTGACCTGCTGTACGGACCTGAGATGTCCCAGAGGCAGGAGGAAGATTCAGCTCCGAGTACGAGATCTCCAGATCGTCTGGAAAACAGAAACAGAAACTATACAATGGATGAGAGTTAGATACAGAGTAAAGATCCCTCTACACCGTCCCCATCAAACACTCCCAGGACAGGTATAGCACGGGGTTAGATACAGAGTAAATCTCCCTCTACACTGTCCCCATCAAACACTCCCAGGACTGGTACAACATGGGGTTAGATACAGAGTAAAGCTTCCTCTACACCGTCCCCATCAAACACTCCCAGGACGAGTACAGCACGGGGTTAGATACAGAGTAAAGCTCCCTCTACACCGTCCCCATCAAACACTCCCAGGACAGGTACAGCACGGGGTTAGATACAGAGTAAAGCTCCCTCTACACCGTCCCCATCAAACACTCCCAGGACAGGGACAGCACGGGGTTAGATACAGAGTAAAGCTCCCTCTACACTGTCCCCAACAAACACTCCCAGGACAGGTACAGCACGGAGTTAGATACAGAGTAAAGCTCCCTCTACACTGTCTCCATCAAACACTCCCAGGACAGGGACAGCACGGGGTTAGATACAGAGTAAAGCTCCCTCTACACTGTCCCCATCAAACACTCCCAGGACAGGTACAGCACGGGGTTAGATACAGACTAAAGCTCCCTCTACACTGTCTCCATCAAACACTCCCAGGACAGGGACAGCACGGGGTTAGATACAGAGTAAATCTCCCTCTACACCGTCCCCATCAAACACTCCCAGGACAGGTACAGCACGGGGTGAGATACAGAGTAAAGCTCCCTCTACACTGTCCCCATCAAACACTCCCAGGACAGGTACAGCACGGGGTTAGATACAGACTAAAGCTCCCTCTACACTGTCTCCATCAAACACTCCCAGGACAGGTACAGCACGGGGTTAGATACAGAGTAAAGCTCCCTCTACACTGTCCCCATCAAACACCCCCAGGACAGGTACAGCACGGGGTTAGATACAGAGTAAAGCTCCCTCTACACCGTCCCCATTATACACTCCCAGGACAGGTACAGCACGGGGTTAGATACAGAGTAAAGCTCCCTCTACACCGTCCCCATCAAACACTCCCAGGACAGGGACAGCACGGGTTAGATACAGAGTAAATCTCCCTCTACACCGTCCCCATCAAACACTCCCAGGACAGGTACAGCACGGGGTTAGATACAGAGTAAAGCTCCCTCTACACTGTCCCCATCAAACACTCCCAGGACAGGTACAGCACGGGGTTAGATACAGAGTAAATCTCCCTCTACACTGTCCCCATCAAACACTCCCAGGACAGGTACAGCACGGGGTTAGATACAGAGTAAAGCTCCCTCTACACTGTCCCCATCAAACACTCCCAGGACATGTACAGCACGGGGTTAGATACAGAGTAAAGCTCCCTCTACACTGTCCCCATCAAACAATCCCAGGACAGGTACAGCACGGGGTTAGATACAGAGTAAAGCTCCCTTTACACTGTCTCCATCAAACATTCCCAGGACAGGGACAGCATGGGGTTAGATACAGAGTAAAGCTCCCTCTACACTGTCCCCATCAAACACTCCCAGGACAGGTACAGCACGGGGTTAGATACAGAGTAAATCTCCCTCTACACTGTTCCCATCAAACACTCCCAGGACAGGTACAGTACGGGGTTAGATACAGAGTAAAGCTCCCTCTACACCGTCCCCATCAAACACTCCCAGGACAGGTACAGCACGGGGTTAGATACAGAGTAAATCTCCCTCTACACCGTCCCCATCAAACACTCCCAGGACAGGTACAGCACGGGGTTAGATACAGAGAAAAGCTCCCTCCACACCGTCCCCATCAAACACTCCCAGGACAGGTACAGCCCGGGGGTAGATACAGAGTAAATCTCCCTCTACAATGTCCCCATCAAACACTCCCAGGACAGGTACAGCACGGGGTTAGATACAGAGTAAAGCTCCCTCTACACTGTCCCCATCAAACACTCCCAGGACAGGTACATCACGGGGTTAGATACAGAGTAAATCTCCATCTACACCGTCCCCATCAAACACTCCCAGGACAGGTACAGCCCGGGGGTAGATACAGAGTAAATCTCCCTCTACAATGTCCCCATCAAACACTCCCAGGACAGGTACAGCACGGGGTTAGATACAGAGTAAAGCTCCCTCTACACTGTCCCCATCAAACACTCCCAGGACAGGTACATCACGGGGTTAGATACAGAGTAAATCTCCATCTACACCGTCCCCATCAAACACTCCCAGGACAGGTACAGCACGGGGTTAGATACAGAGTAAATCTCCCTCTACACCGTCCCCATCAAACACTCCCAGGACAGGTACAGCACGGGATTAGATACAGAGTAAAGCTCCCTCTACACTATCCCCATCAAACACTCCCAGGACAGGTACAGCACGTGGTGAGATACAGAGTAAATCTCCATCTACACTGTCCCCATCAAACACTCCCAGGACAGGGACAGCACGGGGTTAGATACAGAGTAAATCTCCATCTACACCGTCCCCATCAAACACTCCCAGGACAGGTACAGCACGGGGTTAGATACAGAGTAAATCTCCATCTACACCGTCCCCATCAAACACTCCCAGGACAGGTACAGCACGGGGTTAGATACAGAGTAAAGCTCCCTCTACACTATCCCCATCAAACACTCCCAGGACAGGTACAGCACGGGGTTAGATACAGAGTAAATCTCCCTCTACACTATCCCCATCAAACACTCCCAGGACAGGTACAGCACGGGGTTAGATACAGAGTAAAGCTCCCTCTACACCATCCCCATCAAACACTCCCAGGACGTTTCTCTATCCCCTTTTGCTCCTTTTCTCTCTCGGTCTCTGTCTTTTTGTCTCTCCTTGTCTCTCTCCTTCAGTCTACATCTCACTTTTTTTTATCTCTCTTGCTCTCTCTGTATGTCTCACATTTCCTGTCTCCCTGTGCCTCTTTCTCACTCTTTTTCTTTCACACTCTCTGTCTCTCCCTTACCCACCGCTCGATCTTACTCTTTCTCTATCTCTCTCTCTGTCTCTCTCTCGCCCTCCCTCTCTCACTCTGTCTGTCTCACTTGCCCTCTCCCTCAGTCCCGCTTGCTGTCCCCCACTCTCTCCCCCTCCTTCTCTCTCTCTCTCTATTGAAGAGTTTCACCTACGTTCACTGGGAGCTGTCGTGTTGTTTTTGATGTCTCTCATTTTCATGTAGTCGCTGTCCTGCTCCATGGTTTGTGTCTGAGGGGTCTCTCTCCTCCGTTCCTGTCCTGTCTGCTTCTCTCTCTCTCTCAGATGTGTCCCAGTCTTTCCTCAGACTCAATTTCAGGGTGTAAACTTCCTCAAAACTGTTCCTGCCTCTTGGTTCCATTTCACAATGACACTTCCCCTGAGATCAGAATGAGAGGCTGGTTGTACTGACTCCAGGGGCAGCAGTCCCTCTCTCTCAATCTCTCTCACCATCTCTCTCTCTGTCTCCCTCTCTCTCAATCTCTCTCGCCATCTCTCTCTCTGTCTCCCTCTCTCTCAATCTCTCTCACCATCTCTCTCTCTGTCTCCCTCTCTCTCAATCTCTCTCACCATCTCTCTCACTGTCTCCCTCTCTCTCAATCTCTCTCACCATCTCTCTCTCTGTCTCCCTCTCTCTCAATCTCTCTCACCATCTCTCTCTCTGTCTCCCTCTCTCTCAATCTCTCTCACCATCTCTCTCTCTGTCTCCCTCTCTCTCAATCTCTCTCACCATCTCTCTCACTGTCTCCCTCTCTCTCAATCTCTCACCATCTCTCACTGTCTCCCTCTCTCTCAATCCCTCTCACCATCTCTCTCTCTGTCTCCCTCTCTCTCAATCTCTCTCACTATCTCTCTCTCTGTCTCCCTCTCTCTCAATCCCTCTCACCATCTCTCTCTCTGTCTCCCTCTCTCTCAATCTCTCTCACTATCTCTCTCTCTGTCTCCCTCTCTCTCAATCTCTCTCACCATCTCTCTCTCTGTCTCCCTCTCTCTCAATCTCTCTCACCATCTCTCTCTCTGTCTCTCTCTCTCAATCTCTCTCACCATCTCTCTCTCTCTCAATCTCTCACCATCTCTCTCTCTGTCTCCCTCTCTCTCAATCTCTCTCACCATCTCTCTCTCTCCCTCTCAATCTCTCTCACCATCTCTCTCTCTCAATCTCTCTCCTCATTTCACTCTCTGTCACTCTGCACTGTCGGAGGGTCAGTACTGAGGGAGAGCCGCACTGTCGGAGGGTCAGTACGAGGGAGCGCCGCACTGTTGGATGCTCAGTACTGAGGGAGAGCCGCACTGTCGGAGGGTCAGTGCTGAGGGAGAGCCGCACTGTCAGAGGGTCAGTACTGAGAGTGAGCCGCACTGTCAGAGGGTCAGTACTGAGGGAGAGCCGCACTGTCGGAGGGTCAGTACTGAGGGAGAGCCGCACTGTCGGAGGGTCAGTGCTGAGGGAGTGCCGCACTGTCAGAGGGTCAGTACTGAGGGAGAGCCGCACTGTCGGACGGTCAGTACTGAGGGAGTGCCGCACTGTCAGAGGGTCAGTGCTGAGGGAGAGCCGCACTGTCGGAGAGTCAGTGCTGAGGGAGTGCCGCACTGTCGGAGGGTCAGTACTGAGGGAGCACCGCACTGTCGGAGAGTCAGTACTGAGGGAGTGCCGCACTGTGGGACAGTCAGTGCTGAGGGAGTGCCGCACTGTCAGAGTGTCAGTACTGAGGGAGAGCCGCACTGTCGGTGGGTCAGTACTGAGGAAGTGCCACGCTGCCGGAGGGTCAGTGCTGAGGGAGTTCTGCACTTTCGAAGGGTCTGTACTGAGGGAGAGCCGCACTGTCGGAGGTTTAATTTCCACTTTGACGGTTTACTGTTATCTGTGTGACATTCAGTCTCTCATTATTAAATCATTAACCATGACTAGAGTGTGAACCTGAGTTTCCTACATATCTGATCGAGGGCTGAAGTTACAGAGAGGGTGTCTCCTCTCTCAGACCAACATCCTTAATGCGTTGTGTTAGGGTATGGGAGTCAGAGAGAGAGAAAGAGAGAGGATTTGATGGAGAGAGAGCAGCAGGGATAGGAGGTGGGAGGGAGAGAGTGGGAGTGAGGGAGAGAGGGAGAGAGAGAGAGAGAGCGAAAGATAGGGAGAGTGTTGAATAAAAAGATGGAGACAAAGCAGCAGAAACAGAATGAAACAGACAGAGACAGTGACAGGAGGAAAGAGAGAGCAAGGACAGAGAGAAAGAGAGAGAGACAGAGAGAGAGAGAGAGTCAGAGAGTCTGAAGGAGAGACAGAAATAAGGATACACACAGAGAGATGGAGAGAAACCGAGAGGCAGGGACTGGCAGTGACCGAGGGAGACAGAGAGAGAGCGCAAGTGAGAGAGAGAGAGAGCGAGGCAGAGAGAGAGAGAGCGAGGCAGAGAGAGAGAGAGAGAGACAGAGAGAGAGAGAGTCAGAGAGTCTGAAGGAGAGACAGAAATAAGGATACACACAGAGAGATGGAGAGAAACCGAGAGGCAGGGACTGGCAGTGACCGAGGGAGACAGAGAGA
>JANJGN010000898.1:0-87500 GCA_026770705.1 Isurus oxyrinchus | reverse complement strand
AGAGAGACAGAGCGGCAGAGAGAGAGACAGCGGCAGAGAGAGAGAGAGACAGAGCGGCAGAGAGAGAGAGAGACAGAGCGGCAGAGAGAGAGACAGAGCGGCATTAGAGCGAGACAGAGCGACAGAGCGAGAGAGAACGACAGAGCGAGACAGGCCGAGACAGACCGAGAGACAGAGACACAGTTAGAAGGACAGAGACAGAACGACAGAGAGAGAGAGCACGACAGAGAGAGACAAAGAGAGGGATAGAGAGGGACAGACAGAGAGAGAGAGGGAAAGAGAGAGGAAGAGAGAGAGAGAGAGAGACAGAGAGAGCGACAGAGAGAGAGCGACAGAGATAGAGAGAGGGAAAGAGAGAGGGAAAGAGAGAAGGAGAGGGAGAGGGAGAGAGAGAGGGGGAGGGGGAGAGAGAGAGCGACAGAGAGAGAGCGACAGAGAGAGAGCGACAGAGAGAGAGCGACAGAGAGAGAGCGACAGAGATAGAGAGAGGGAAAGAGAGAGGGAAAGAGAGAGGGAAAGAGAGAGGGAAAGAGAGAGGGAAAGAGAGAGGGAAAGAGAGAAGGAGAGGGAGAGGGAGAGAGAGAGCGACAGAGAGAGAGCGACAGAGAGAGAGCGACAGAGAGAGAGCGACAGAGAGAGAGCGACAGAGAGAGAGAGACAGAGATAGAGAGACAGAGAGAGGGAGAAAGAAACAGAGAGGCAGAGGGTGAGAGAGAGCGACAGAGAGAGGGGCCGGTGGGCAGGCGTCTGTTCGACAGCTGCTGGAATCTGAGCCTCGAGAGAATGGAGCTGCCAAGCAGGACAAACATTAACTTTTACTCTCTCTCCATCCTGTGTCAGGCCAGTAATTCCTCAGTGTCACAAATGGAATGTTCCCTCCCTCTCTCTCTCTCTAACTGAACATTCCCTCCTTCCCTCTCCCTCTCTAACTGAACATTCCCTCCTTCCCTCTCTCTCTCTAACTGAACAATCCCTCCTTCCCTCTCTCTCTAAATGAACATTCCCTCCTTCCCTCTCTCTACCTGAACATTCCCTCCTTCCCTCTCTCTCTCTAACTGAACATTCCATCCTTCCCTCTCTCTCTCTAACTGAACATTCCCTCCTTCCCTCTCTCTCTCTAACTGAGCATTCCCTCCTTCCCTCTCTCTCTAACTGAACATTCCCTCCTTCCCTCTCTCTCTCCAACTGAACATTCCTTCCTTCCCTCTCTCTCTCTAACTGAACATTCCCTCCTTCCCTCTCTCACTCTAACTGAACATTCCCTACTTACCTCTCTCTCTAACTGAACATTCGCTGCTTCCCTCTCTCTCTAACTGAACATTCCCTCCTTCCCTCTCTCTCTCTCTAACTGAAAAATCCCTCCTTCCCTCTCTCTCTCTAACTGAACAATCCCTCTTTCCCTCTCTCTCTCTAACTGAAAATTCCCTCCTTCCCTCTCTCTCCCTAACTGAACATTCCCTCCTTCCCTCTCTCTCTCTAACTGAACATTCCCTCCTTCCCTCTCTCTCTAACTGAACATTCGCTGCTTTCCTCTCTCTCTAACTGAACAATCCCTCCTTCCCTCTCTCTCTCTAACTGAACATTCCCGCCTTCCCTCTCTCTCTCTAATTGAACATTACCTCCTTCCCTCTCTCTCTCTAACTGAACATTACCTCCTTCCCTCTCTCTCTCTAACTGAACATTCCCTCCTTCCCTCTCATCTCTAAACGAACATTCCCTCCTTCCCTCCCTCTCTAACTGAACATTCCCTTCTTCCCTCTCATCTCTAAACGAACATTCCCTCCTTCCCTCCCTCTCTAACTGAATATTCCCTCCTTCCCTCTCTCTCTAACTGAACATTCCCTCCTTCTTTCTCTCTCTCTCTAACTGAACATTCCCTCCTTCCCTCTCCCTCTCTCTCTCTAACTGAACATTCCCTCCTTCTTTCTCTCTCTCTCTAACTGAATATTCCCTCCTTCCCTCTCTCTCTCAAACAGAACATTCCCTCCTTCCCTCTCTCTCTAAATGAACATTCCCTCCTTCCCTCTCTCTCTCTAAAAGAACATTCCCTCCTTTCCTCTCGCTCTCTAATTGAACATTCCCTCCTTTTCTCTCTCTCTCTTACTGAACATTGCCTCCTTCCCTCTCTCTCTCCAACCGAACAATCCCTCCTTACCTCTCTCTCTCTAACTGAACATTCCCTCCTTAGCTCTCTCTCTCTAACTGAATATTCCCTCCTTCCATCTCTCTAACTGAACATTCCCTCCTTCCCTCTCTCTCTCTAACTGAATATTCCCTCCTTCCATCTCTCTAACTGAACATTTCCTCCTTCCCTCTCTCTCTCGAAATGAACATTCCCTCCTTCCCTCTCTTTCGAACTTAACATTACCTCCTTCCCTCTCTCTCTAACTGAACATTCCCTCCTTCCCTCTCTCTAACTGAACATTCCCTCTTTGCCTCTCTCTCTCTAACTGAACATTCCCTCCTTCCCTCTCACTGTCTAACTGAACATTCCCTCCTTCCCTCTCTCTCTAACTCAACATTCTCTCCTTCCCTCTCTCTCTAACTGAACATTCCCTCCTTCCCTCTCTCTCTAACTGAACATTCCCTGCTTCCCTCTCATCTCTAACTGAACATTCCCTCCTTCCCTCTCTCTCACTAACTGAACATTCCCTCCTTCCCTCTCTCTCTCACTGAACATTCCCTCCTTCCCTCTCTCTCTAACTGAACATTCCCTCCTTCCCTCTCTCTAACTGAACATTCCCTCCTTCCCTCTCTCTCTCTCGAACTGAAAATTCGCTCCTACCCTCTCTCTCTCTAACTGAACATTACCTCCTTCCCTCTCTCTCTCTAAAAGAACATTCCCTCCTTTCCTCTCGCTCTCTAATTGAACATTCCCTCCTTTTCTCTCTCTCTCTTACTGAACATTGCCTCCTTCCCTCTCTCTCTCCAACCGAACAATCCCTCCTTAGCTCTCTCTCTCTAACTGAATATTCCCTCCTTCCATCTCTCTAACTGAACATTCCCTCCTTCCCTCTCTCTCTCTAACTGAATATTCCCTCCTTCCATCTCTCTAACTGAACATTTCCTCCTTCCCTCTCTCTCTCGAAATGAACATTCCCTCCTTCCCTCTCTCTCTAACTGAACATTCCCTCCTTCCCTCTCTCTAACTGAACATTCCCTCTTTGCCTCTCTCTCTCTAACTGAACATTCCCTCCTTCCCTCTCACGGTCTAACTGAACATTCCCTCCTTCCCTCTCTCTCTAACTCAACATTCTCTCCTTCCCTCTCTCTCTAACTGAACATTCCCTCCTTCCCTCTCTCTCTAACTGAACATTCCCTGCTTCCCTCTCTCTCACTAACTGAACATTCCCTCCTTCCCTCTCTCTCTCACTGAACATTCCCTCCTTCCCTCTCTCTCTAACTGAACATTCCCTCCTTCCCTCTCTCTAACTGAACATTCCCTCCTTCCCTCTCTCTAACTGAACATTCCCTCCTTCCCTCTCTCTCTCTCGAACTGAAAATTCGCTCCTACCCTCTCTCTCTCTAACTGAACATTACCTCCTTCCCTCTCTCTCTAACTGAACATTCCCTCCTTCCCTCTCTCTCTCGAACTGAACATTCCCTCCTTCCTTCTCTCTATAACTGAATATTCCCTCCTTCCCTCTCTCTAACTGAACATTCCCTCCTCCCCTCTCTCTCTCTAACTGAACATTCCCTCCTTCCTTCCCTCCATAACTGAATATTCCCTCCTTCTCTCTCTCTAACTGAACATTCCCTCCTCCCCTCTCTCTCTCTAACTGAAAATTCGCTCCTACCCCCTCTCTCTCTCTCTAACTGAACATTCCCTCCTTCACTCTCCCTCTCTCTCTCTAACTGAACATTCCCTCCTTCTCTCTCTCTCTCTAACTGAATATTCCCTCCTTCCCTCTCTCTCTCAAACAGAACATTCCCTCCTTCCCTCTCTCTCAAAATGAACATTCCCTCCTTCCCTCTCTCTCTCGAAATGAACATTCCCTCCTTCCCTCTCTTTCGAACTGAACATTCCCTCCTTCCCTCTCTCTCTAACTGAACATTCCCTCATTCCCTGTCTCTCTCTAACTGAATATTCCCTCCTTCCCTCTCTCTAACTGAACATTCCATCCTTCCCTCGCTCTCTCTAACTGAACATTCCCTCTTTGCCTCTCTCTCTAACTGAACATTCCCTCCTTCTCTCTCTCTCTCTAACTGAACGTTCCCTCCTTCCCTCTCTCGCTCTAACTGAACATTCCCTCCTTCCCTCTCTCTCTAAGTGAACATTCGCTGCTTTCCTCGCTCTCTAACTGAACAATCCCTCCTTCCCGCTCTCTCTCTAACTGAACATTCCCTACTTCCCTCTCTCTCTCTTTAATGAACATTCCCTCCTTCCGCCTCTCTCTCTAACTGAAAATTCCCTCCTTCCCTATCTCTCTCTAACTGAACATTCCCTCCTTCCCTCTCACTCTCTAACTGAACATTCCCACCTTCCCTCTCTCTCTAACTGAACATTCCCTCCTTTCCTCTCTCTCTAACTGAACATTCCCTCCTCCCCTCTCTCTAACTGAAAATTCGCTCCTACCCTCTCTCTCTCTAACTGAACATTCCCTCTTCCCTCTCTCTCTCTAACTGAACATTCCGTCCTTCCATCTCGCTCTCTAACTGAACATTCCCTCCTTCCCTCTCTCTCTAACTGAATATTCCCTCCTTCCCTCTCTCTCTCTAACTGAACATTCCCTCCATCCCTCTCCCTCTCTCTCTCGAACTGAACATTCCTTCCTTCTCTCTCTCTCTCTAACTGAATATTCCCTCCTTCCCTCTCTCTCTCAAACTGAACATTCCCTCCTTCCCTCTCTCTCTAAATGAACATTCCCTCCTTCCCTCTCTCTCTAACTGAACATTCCCTCCTTCCCTCTCTCTCTAAATGAACATTCCCTCCTTCCCTCTCTCTCTCTAACTGAACATTCCGTCCTTCCCGCTCTCTCTAACTGAACATTCCCTCCTTCCCTCTCTCTCTCTAACTGAATATTCCCTCCTTCCCTCTCTCTCTCTAACTGAACATTCCCTCCTTCCCTCTCTCTCTCTAACTGAACATTCCCTTCTTCCCTCTCATCTCTAAACGAACATTCCCTCCTTCCCTCTCTCTCTAACTGAACATTCCCTCCTTCTTTCTCTCTCTCTCTAACTGAACATTCCCTCCTTCCCTCTCTCTAAAACTGAACATTCCCTCCTTCCCTCTCTCTCTAACTGAACATTCCCTCCTTTCCTCTCTCTCTAACTGAACATTCCCTCCTTCCCTCTCTCTCTCTAACTGAACATTCCCTCCTTCCCTCTCTCTCTAACTGAACATTCCCTCCTCCCCTCTCTCTAACTGAAAATTCGCTCCAACCCCCTCTCTCTCTCTAACTGAACATTCCCTCTTCCCTCTCTCTCTCTAACTGAACATTCCGTCCTTCCATCTCGCTCTCTAACTGAACATTCCCTCCTTCCCTCTCTCTCTAACTGAATATTCCCTCCTTCCCTCTCTCTCTCTAACTGAACATTCCCTCCATCCCTCTCCCTCTCTCTCTCGAACTGAACATTCCTTCCTTCTCTCTCTCTCTCTAACTGAATATTCCCTCCTTCCCTCTCTCTCTCAAACTGAACATTCCCTCCTTCCCTCTCTCTCTAAATGAACATTCCCTCCTTCCCTCTCTCTCTAACTGAACATTCCCTCCTTCCCTCTCTCTCTAAATGAACATTCCCTCCTTCCCTCTCTCTCTCTAACTGAACATTCCGTCCTTCCCTCTCTCTCTCTAACTGAACATTCCCTCCTTCCCTCTCCCTCCCTCTCTCTAACTGAACATTCCCTCCTTCTCTCTCTCTCTCTAACTGAATATTCCCTCCTTCCCTCTCTCTCTCTAACTGAACATTCCCTCCTTCCCTCTCTCTCTAACTGAACAATCCCTCCTTCCCTCTCTCTCTCTAACTGAACATTCCCGCCTTCCCTCTCTCTCTCTAATTGAACATTCCCTCCTTCCCTCTCTCTCTCTAACTGAACATTCCCTTCTTCCCTCTCATCTCTAAACGAACATTCCCTCCTTCCCTCTCTCTCTAACTGAACATTCCCTCCTTCTTTCTCTCTCTCTCTAACTGAACATTCCCTCCTTCTTTCTCTCTCTCTCTAACTGAATATTCCCTCCTTCCCTCTCTCTCTCAAACAGAACATTCCCTCCTTCCCTCTCTCTCTAAATGAACATTCCCTCCTTCCCTCTCTCTCTCTAAAAGAACATTCCCTCCTTTCCTCTCGCTCTCTAATTGAACATTCCCTCCTTTTCTCTCTCTCTCTTACTGAACATTGCCTCCTTCCCTCTCTCTCTCCAACCGAACAATCCCTCCTTAGCTCTCTCTCTCTAACTGAATATTCCCTCCTTCCATCTCTCTAACTGAACATTCCCTCCTTCCCTCTCTCTCTCTAACTGAATATTCCCTCCTTCCATCTCTCTAACTGAACATTTCCTCCTTCCCTCTCTCTCTCGAAATGAACATTCCCTCCTTCCCTCTCTTTCGAACTTAACATTACCTCCTTCCCTCTCTCTCTAACTGAACATTCCCTCCTTCCCTCTCTCTAACTGAACATTCCCTCTTTGCCTCTCTCTCTCTAACTGAACATTCCCTCTTTGCCTCTCTCTCTCTAACTGAACATTCCCTCCTTCCCTCTCTCTCGAACTCAAAATTCTCTCCTTCCCTCTCTCTCTAACTGAACATTCCCTCCTTCCCTCTCTCTCTAACTGAACATTCCCTCCTTCCCTCTCTCTCACTAACTGAACATTCCCTCCTTCCCTCTCTCTCTCACTGAACATTCCCTCCTTCCCTCTCTCTCTAACTGAACATTCCCTCCTTCCCTCTCTCTAACTGAACATTCCCTCCTTCCCTCTCTCTCTCGAACTGAAAATTCGCTCCTGCCCTCTCTCTCTCTAACTGAACATTACCTCCTTCCCTCTCTCTCTAACTGAACATTTCCTCCTTCCCTCTCTCTCTCGAACTGAACATTCCCTCCTTCCTTCTCTCTATAACTGAATATTCCCTCCTTCCCTCTCTCTAACTGAACATTCCCTCCTCCCCTCTCTCTCTCTAACTGAACATTCCCTCCTTCCTTCCCTCCATAACTGAATATTCCCTCCTTCTCTCTCTCTAACTGAACATTCCCTTCTCCCCTCTCTCTCTCTAACTGAAAATTCGCTCCTACCCCCTCTCTCTCTCTCTAACTGAACATTCCCTCCTTCCCTCTCCCTCTCTCTCTCTAACTGAACATTCCCTCCTTCTCTCTCTCTCTCTAACTGAATATTCCCTCCTTCCCTCTCTCTCTCAAACAGAACATTCCTTCCTTCCCTCTCTCTCAAAATGAACATTCCCTCCTTCCCTCTCTCTCTCTAACTGAACATTCCCTCCTTCCCTCTCTCTCTCGAAATGAACATTCCTTCCTTCCCTCTCTCTCTAACTGAACATTCCCTCCTTCCCTCTCTCTCTCAAACAGAACATTCCTTCCTTCCCACTCTCTCTAACTGAACATTCCCTCCTTCCCTCTCTCTCTCTAACTGAACATTCCCTCCTTCCCTCTCTCTCTCGAAATGAACATTCCTTCCTTCCCTCTCTTTCGAACTGAACATTCCCTCCTTCCCTCTCTCTCTAACTGAACATTCCCTCCTTCCCTGTCTCTCTCTAACTGAATATTCCCTCCTTCCCTCTCTCTAACTGAACATTCCATCCTTCCCTCGCTCTCTCTAACTGAACATTCCCTCTTTGCCTCTCTCTCTAACTGAACATTCCCTCCTTCTCTCTCTCTCTCTAACTGAACGTTCCCTCCTTCCCTCTCTCGCTCTAACTGAACATTCCCTCCTTCCCTCTCTCTCTAAGTGAACATTCGCTGCTTTCCTCGCTCTCTAACTGAACAATCCCTCCTTCCCGCTCTCTCTCTAACTGAACATTCCCTACTTCCCTCTCTCTCTCTTTAATGAACATTCCCTCCTTCCGCCTCTCTCTCTAACTGAAAATTCCCTCCTTCCCTATCTCTCTCTAACTGAAAATTCCCTCCTTCCCTCTCACTCTCTAACTGAACATTCCCTCCTTCCCTCTCTCTAAAACTGAACATTCCCTCCTTCCCTCTCTCTCTAACTGAACATTCCCTCCTTCCCTCTCTCTCTAACTGAACATTCCCTCCTTCCCTCTCTCTAACTGAAAATTCGCTCCTACCCCCTCTCTCTCTCTAACTGAACATTCCCTCCTTCCCTCTCTCTCTCTAACTGAACATTCCGTCCTTCCATCTCGCTCTCTAACTGAACATTCCCTCCTTCCCTCTCTCTCTAACTGAATATTCCCTCCTTCCCTCTCTCTCTCTAACTGAACATTCCCTTCATCCCTCTCCCTCTCTCTCTCGAACTGAACATTCCCTCCTTCTCTCTCTCTCTCTAACTGAATATTCCCTCCTTCCCTCTCTCTCTCAAACTGAACATTCCCACCTTCCCTCTCTCTCTAACTGAACATTCCCTCCTTCCCTCTCTCTCTAACTGAACATTCCCTCCTTCTATCTCTCTCTAAATGAACATTCCCTCCTTCCCTCTCGCTCTCTAACTGAACATTCCGTCCTTCCCTCTCTCTCTCTAACTGAACATTCCCTCCTTCCCTCTCCCTCTCTCTCTCTAACTGAACATTCCCTCCTTCTCTCTCTCTCTCTAACTGAACATTCCCTCCTTCCCTCTCTCTCTCTAACTGAACATTCCCTCCTTCCCTCTCTCTCTCTAACTGAACATTCCCTCCTTCCCTCTCTCTCTCCAACTGAACATTCCCTCCTTCCCTCTCTCTCTAACTGAACATTCCCTCCTTCTTTCTCTCTCTCTCTAACTGAACTTTCCCTCCTTCCCTCTCCCTCTCTCTCTCTAACTGAACATTCCCTCCTTCTCTCTCTCTCTCTAACTGAATATTCCCTCCTTCCCTCTCTCTCTCAAACACAACATTCCCTCCTTCCCTCTCTCTCAAAATGAACATTCCCTCCTTCCCTCTCTCTCTCGAAATGAACATTCCCTCCTTCCCTCTCTTTCGAACTGAACATTACCTCCTTCCCTCTCTCTCTAACTGAACATTCCCTCCTTCCCTGTCTCTCTCTAACTGAATATTCCCTCCTTCCCTCTCTCTAACTGAATATTCCATCCTTCCCTCGCTCTCTCTAACTGAACATTCCCTCTTTGTCTCTCTCTCTAACTGAACATTCCCTCCTTCCCTCTCTCTCTAACTGAACATTCCCTCCTTCCCTCTCTCTCTCTAACTGAACATTCACTGCTTTCCTCTCTCTCTAACTGAAAATTCCCTCCTTCCCTCTCTCTCTCTAACTGAACATTCCCTACTTCCCTCTCTCTCTCTAACTGAACATTCCCTCCTTCCGCCTCTCTCTCTAACTGAAAATTCCCTCCTTCCCTATCTCTCTCTAACTGAACATTCCCTCCTTCCCTCCCACTCTCTAACTGAACATTCCCTCCTTCCTTCTCTCTATAACTGAATATTCCCTCCTTCCCTCTCTCTCTAACTGAACACTCACTCCTTCCCTCTCTCTCTAACTGAACATTCCCTCCTTCTCTCTCTCGCTCTAACTGAACATTACCTCCTTCCCTCTCTCTCTCTAACTGAACATTCCCTCCTTCCCTCTCTCTCTAACTGAACATTCCCTCCTTCCCTCTCTCTCTCTAAGGGAACATTCCCTCCTTCCCTCTCTCTCTCTAACTGAACATTCCCTTCTTCCCTCTCTTCTCTAATCGAACATTCCCTCCTTCCCTCTCTCTCTAACTGAATATTCCCTCCTTCCCTCTCTCTCTCGCAGGAACATTCCCTCCTTCCCTCTCTCTCTAACTGAACATTCCCTCCTTCAGTCTCTCTCTAACTGAACATTCCCTCCTTCCCTCTCTCTCTCTAACTGAACATTCCCTCCTTCCCTCTCTCTCTCGCAGGAACATTCCCTCCTTCCCTCTCTCTCTAACTGAACATTCCCTCCTTCAGTCTCTCTCTAACTGAACATTCCCTCCTTCCCTCTCTCTCTCTAACTGAACATTCCCTTCTTCCCTCTCTTCTCTAATCGAACATTCCGTCCTTCCATCTCGCTCTCTAACTGAACATTGCCTCCTTCCCTCTCTCTCTCTCTAACTGAACATTCCCTCCTTCTTTCTCTCTCTCTCTAACTGAACATTCCCTCCTTCCCTCTCCCTCTCTCTCTCTAACTGAACATTCCCTCCTCTCTCTCTCTCTAACTGAATACTCCATCCTTCCCTCTCTCTCTCAAACAGAACATTCCCTCCTTCCCTCTCTCTCTAAATGAACATTCCCTCCTTCCCTCTCACTCTCTCTAAAAGAACATTCCCTCCTTTCCTCTCGCTCTCTAATTGAACATTCCCTCCTTTCCTCTCTCTCTCTTACTGAACATTCCCTCCTTACCTCTCTCTCTCCAACCGAACAATCCCTCCTTCCCTCTCTCTCTCTTACTGAATATTCCCTCCTTCCATCTCTCTACCTGAACATTCCCTCCTTCCCTCTCTCTCTCTAACTGAACATTCCCTCCTTCCCTCTCTTTCGAACTGAACATTCCCTCCTTCCCTCTCTCTCTAACTGAACAATCCCTCTTCTCTCTCTCTCTCTAACTGATCATTCCCTCCTTCCCTCTCTCTCTAACTGAACATTCCCTCCTTCCCTCTCTCTCTAACTGAACATTCCCTCCTTCCCTCTCTCTCTCTAACTGAACATTCCCTACTTCCCTCTCTCTCTCTAACTGAACATTCCCTCCTTCCGCCTTTCTCTCTAACTGAAAATTCCCTCCTTCCCTATCTCTCTCTAACTGAAAATTCCCTCCTTCCTTCTCACTCTCTAACTGAACATTCCCTCCTTCCCTCCCTCTCTCTAACTGAACATTCCCTCCTTCCGCCTCTCTCTCTAACTGAAAATTCCCTCCTTCCCTATCTCTCTCTAACTGAAAATTCCCTCCTTCCTTCTCACTCTCTAACTGAATATTCCCTCCTTCCCGCTCTCTCTCTAACTGAATATTCCCTCCTTCCCTCTCTCTCTCTAACTGAACATTCCCTCCTTCCCTCTCTCTCTAAATGAACATTCCCTCCTTCCCTCTCTCCAGCTGAACATTCCCTCCTTCCCTCTCTCTCTAACTGAACATTCCCTCCTTCCCTCTCTCTCTCTAACTGAACATTCCCTCCTCCCCACTCTCTCTCCAACCGAACAATCCCTCCTTCCCTCTCTCTCTAACTGAACATTCCCTCCTTCCCTCCTTCTCTCAAACTGAACATTCCCACCTTCCCTCTATCTCTCTAACTGAACATTCCCTCCTTCCCTCTCTCTCTCTATCTGATCATTCTGTACTTTCCTCTCTCTCCCTAACTGAACATTCCCTCCTTTCATCTCTCTCTCAAACTGAACATTCCCTCCTTCCCTCTCTCTCTCTATTTAAACAATCCCTCCTTCCCTCTCTCTCTCTAACTGAACATTCCCTCCATCCCTCTCTCTCTCTAACTGAAATTTCTCTCCTTCCTTCTCTCTCTCTAACTGAACATCCCCTCCTTCCGTCTCTCTCTCTAAAGGAACATTCCCTCCTTCGCTCTCTCTCTAACTGAATATTCCCGCCTTCCCTTTCTCTCTTTAACAGAACATTCCCTCCTTCCCTCTCTGTCTAAGTGAACATTCCCTTCTTCCCTCTCTCTCACTTACTGAACATGCCCTCCTTCCCTCTTTCTATAAATGAACATTCCCTCCTTCCCTTTCTAACTGAACATTCCCTCCTTCCCTCTCTCTCTAACTGAATATGCCCGCCTTCCCTCTCTCTCTCTAACTGAATATACCCGCCTTCCCTCTCTCTCTCTAACTGAACATTCCCTCCTTCCCTCTCTCTAACTGAACATTCCCTCCTTCCCTCTCTCTCTAACTGAACATTCCCTCCTTCCCTCTCTCTAACTGAACATTCCCTCCTTCCCTCTCTCTCTAACTGAACATTTCCTCCTTCCCTCTCTCTCACTAACTGAACATTCCATTTTTCCCTCTCTCTCTAAATGAACATTCCCTCCTTCCCTCTCTCTAACTGTACATTCCCTCCTTCCCTCTCTCTCTCTCACTGAACATTCCCTCCTTCTCTCTCTCTCTCTCACTGAACATTCCCTCCTTCCCTCTCTCTCTCTAACTGAACATTCCCTCCTTCCCTCTCTCTCTCTAACTGAATATTCCCTCCTTCCCTCTCTCTCTTAACGAACATTCCCTCCATCCCTCTCTCTCTCGAACTGAACATTCACTCCTTCCCACTCTCTCTCTAACTGAATATTCTTTCCTTCCTTCTCGCTCTCTAACTGAACATTCCCTCCTTCCCTCTCTCTCTCTCTAACTGAACATTCCCTCCTTCTCTCTCTCTCTCAAACTGAATATTCCCTCCTTCCCTCTCTCTCTCAAACTGAACATTCCCACCCTCCCTCTCTCTAACTGAACATTCCCTCCTTCCTTCTCTCTCTCTAACTGAACATTCCCTCCTTCCCTCTCTCTAACTAAACATTCCCTCCTTCCCTCTCTCTCTCTAACTGTACATTCCCTCCTTCCCTCTCTCTCTAACTGAATATTCCCTCCTTACCTCACTCTCTCCAACCGAACAATCCCTCCTTCCCTCTCTCTCTAACTGAACATTCCCTCCTTCCCTCTCTCTGTAACTGAACATTCCCTCCTTCCCTCTCTCTGTAACTGAACATTCCCTTCCTCCATCTCACTGTCTAACTGAACATTCCCTCCGTCCCTCTCTCTCTCTAACTGAATATTCCCTCCTTCCCTCTCTCTCTCTAACTGAACATTCCCTATTTCCCTCTCTCTCTAACTGAACATTCTCTCTTTCCCTCTCGCTCTCAAACTGAACATTCCCTCCGTCCCTCTCTCTCTCTAACTGAACATTCCCTCCTTCCCTCTCTCTCCAACTGAACATTCTCTCTTTCCCTCTCTCTAAACTGAACTTTCCCTCCTTCCCTCTCTCTCTCTAACTGAATGTTCCCTCCTTCCCTCTCTCTCTCTAACTGAATGTTCCCTCCTTCCCTCTCTCTCTAACTGAACATTCCCTCTTCCCTCTCCCGCTAACTAAACATTCCCTCCTTTCTTCTCTCTAAGACTTAACATGCCCTCCTTCCCTCTCTCTCTCTAACTGAACAGTCCCTCGTTCCCTCTCTCTCTCTAACTGAACATTCCCTCCTTCCCTCTCTCTCTCTAACTGAACATTCCCTCCTTCCCTCTCTCTCTCACTGAACATTCCCTCCTTCCCTCTCTCTCTAACTGAACATTCCCTCCTTCCCTCTCTCTCTCTAACTGAACATTCCCTCCTTCCCTCTCTCTCTCTAACTGAACATTCCCTCCTTCCCTCTCTCTCTCTAAACGAACATTCCCTCCATCCATCTCTCTCTCTTACTGAACATTCCCTCCTTCCGTCTCTCTGTCTAACTGAACATTCTCTCTTTCCCTCTCGCTCTCAAACTGAACATTCCCTCTGTCCCTCTCTCTCTCTAACTGAACATTCCCTCCTTCCCTCTCTCTAACTGAACATTCCCTCCTTCACTCTCTCTCTAACTGAATATTCCCACCTTCCCTTTCTCTCTCTTACTGAACATTCCCTCCTTCCCTCTCTCTCTAACTGATCATTCCCTCCTTCCCTCTCACTCTAACTGAACATTCCTTCCTTCCCTCTCTCTCTAACTTAACATTGCCTCGTTCTCTCTCTCTCTAACTGAACATTCCCTCTTTCGCTCTCTTTCAAACTCAAAATTCCCTCCTTCCCTCTCTCTCTAACTGAACATTCCCTCCTTCCCTCTCTCTCTAACTGAACATGCCCTGCTTCCCTCCTTCTCTCTAACTGAACATTCCCTCCTTCCCTCTCTCTCTAACTGAACATTCCCTTCTTCCCTCTCTCTCTCTCTTACTGAACATTCCCTCCTTCCCTCTCTCTATCTGAACATTCCCTCCTTCCCTCTCTCTGTCTCTAACTGATCATTCCCTCCTTCCCTCTCACTCTAACTGAACAATCCTTCCTTCCCTCTCTCTCTCTAAATGAACATTCCCTCCTTCGCTCTCTCTCTAACTGAATATTCCCGCCTTCCCTTTCTCTCTTTAACAGAACATTCCCTCCTTCCCTCTCTGTCTAACTGAACATTCCCTTCTTCCCTCTCTCTCACTTACTGAACATTCCCTCCTTCCCTCTTTCTATAAATGAACATTCCCTCCTTCCCTCTCTCTAACTGAATATTCCCTCCTTCACTCTCTCTCTAACTGAACATTCCCTCCTTCCCTCTCTCTAACTGAACATTCCCTCCTTCCCTCTCTCTAACTGAATATTCCCACCTTCCCTTTCTCTCTCTTACTGAACATTCCCTCCTTCCCTCTCTCTCTAACTGATCATTCCCTCCTTCCCTCTCACTCTAACTGAACATTCCTTCCTTCCCTCTCTCTCTAACTTAACATTGCCTCGTTCCCTCTCTCTCTAACTGAACATTCCCTCTTTCGCTCTCTTTCAAACTCAAAATTCCCTCCTTCCCTCTCTCTCTAACTGAACATTCCCTCCTTCCCTCTCCCTCTAACTAAACATTCCCTCCTTCCCTCTCTCTCTAATACTGAACATTCCCTCCTTCCCTCTCTCTCTAACTGAACATTCCCTCCTTCCCTCTCTCTAACTGAATATTCCCTCCTTCACTCTCTCTCTAACTGAACATTCCCTCCTTCCCTCTCTCTAACTGAACATTCCCTCCTTCCCTCTCTCCAACTGAACATTCCATCCTTCCCTCGCTCTCTCTAACTGAAAATTCCCTCTTTGCCTCTCTCTCTAACTGAACATTCCCTCCTTCTCTCTCTCTCTCTAACTGAACATTCCCTCCTTCCCTCTCTCGCTCTAACTGAACATTCCCTCCTTCCCTCTCTCTCTAACTGAACATTCGCTGCTTTCCTCTCTCTCTAACTGAACAATCCCTCCTTCCCTCTCTCTCTCTAACTGAACATTCCCTCCTTCCCTCTCTCTCTAACTGAACATTCCCTCCTTCCCTCTCTCTCTAACTGAACATTCCCTCCTTCCCTCTCTCTCTCTAACTGAACATTCCCTCCTTCCCTCTCTCTCTCTAACTGAACATTCCCTACTTCCCTCTCTCTCTCTAACTGAACATTCCCTCCTTCCGCCTCTCTCTCTAACTGAAAATTCCGTCCTTCCCTATCTCTCTCTAAATGAAAATTCCCTCCTTCCCTCTCACTCTCTAACTGAACATTCCCTCCTTCCCTCTCTCTCTAATTGAACATTCCCTCCTTCCCTCTCTCTCTAACTGAACATTCCCTCCTTCCCTCTCTCTCTAACTGAACATTCCCTCCTCTCTCTCTCTATCTGAACATTCACTCCTTCCCTCTCTCACTCTTACTGAACATTCCCTACTTACCTCTTCTCTCTTACTGAACATTCACTCCTTCCCTCTCTCTCTAACTGAACAATCCCTCTTTCCCTCTCTCTCTCTAACTGAAAAATCCCTCCTTCCCTCTCTCTTCCTAACTGAACATTCCCTCCTTCCCTCCCTTTCTCTAATTGAACATTCCCTCATTCCCTCTCACTCTCTAACTGAACATTCCCTCCTTCCGCCTCTCTCTCTAACTGAAAATTCCCTCCTTCCCTCTCTCTCTCTAACTGAACATTCCCTCCTTCCCTCTCTCTCACTAACTGAATATTCCCTCCTTCCCTCTCTCTCTAACTAAACATTCCCTCCTTCCCTCTCACTCTCTAACTGAATATTCCCTCCTTCCCTCTCTCTCTCTAACTGAACATTCCCTCCTTCCCTCTCTCTCTCTCTAACTGCACATTCCCTCCTTCCCTCTCTCTCTCCAACTGAACATTCCCTCCTTCCCTCTCCCTCTCTCTCTCTAACTGAACAGTCCATCCTCCTCTCTCTCTCTTTAACTGAATATTCCCTCCTTCCCTCTCTCTCTCAAACTGAACATTCCCTCCTTCCCTCTCTCTCTAAATGAACATTCCCTCCTTCCCTCTCTCTCTCTAATTGAACATTCCCTCTCTCTCTCTCTCTCTCTTACTGAACATTCCCTCCTCCCCACTCTCTCTCCAACCGAACAATCCCTCCTTCCCTCTCTCTCTATCTGACAATTCCCTCCTTCCCTCCTTCTCTCAAACTGAACATTCCCACCTTCCCTCTCTCTGCAACTGAACTTTCCCTCCTTCCCTCTCTCTCTCTATCTGATCATTCTGTCCTTTCCTCTCTCTCCCTAACTGAACATTCCCTCCTTTCATCTCTCTCTCAAACTGAACATTCCCTCCTTCCCTCTCTCTCTCTATTTAAACAATCCCTCCTTCCCTCTCTCTCTCTAACTGAACATTCCCTCCATCCCTCACTCTCTCTAACTGAACATTCCCTCCTTCCCTCTCTCTCTAACTGAAATTTCTCTCCTTCCTTCTCTCTCTCTAACTGAACATCCCCTCCTTCCCTCTCTCTCCCTAAATGAACATTCCCTCCTTCCCTCTCTCTCTAATACTGAACATTCCCTCCTTCCCTCTCTCTCTAACTGAATATTCCCGCCTTCCCTTTCTCTCTTTAACAGAACATTCCCTCCTTCCCTCTCTGTCTAACTGAACATTCCCTTCTTCCCTCTCTCTCACTTACTGAACATTCCCTCCTTCCCTCTTTCTATAAATGAACATTCCCTCCTTCCCTCTCTCTAACTGAACATTCCCTCCTTCACTCTCTCTCTAACTGAATATACCCGCCTTCCCTCTCTCTCTCTAACTGAACATTCCCTCCTTCCCTCTCTCTAACTGAACATTCCCTCCTTCCCTCTCTCTCTAACTGAACATTCCCTCCTTCCCTCTCTCTCTAACTGAACATTCCCTCCTTCCCTCTCTCTCTCTAACTGAACATTCCCTCCTTCCCTCTCTCTCACTAACTGAATATTCCATTTTTCCCTCTCTCTCTAAATGAACATTCCCTCCTTCCCTCTCTCTCTCAAACTGAACATTCCCTCCTTCCCTCTCTCTAACTGTACATTCCCTCCTTCCCACTCTCTCTCTCACTGAACATTCCCTCCTTCCCTCTCTCTCTCTCACTGAACATTCCCTCCTTCCCTCTCTCTCTCTAACTGAACATTCCCTCCTTCCCTCTCACTCTCTAACTGAATATTCCCTTCTTCCCTCTCTCTCTCTTAACGAACATTCCCTCCATCCCTCTCTCTCTCTAACTGAACATTCACTCCTTCCCTCTCTCTCTCTAACTGAACATTCCCTCCTTCCCTCTCTCTCTAACTGAACATTCCCTCCTTCCCTCTCGCTCTCTAACTGAACATTCCCTCCTTCCCTCTCTCTCTCTCTAACTGAACATTCCCTCCTTCCCTCTCTCTCTCTAACTGAACATTCCCTCCTTCTTTCTCTCTCTCTAATTGAACATTCCCTTCTTCCCTCCACCTCTCTCTCTCTAACTGAACATTCCCTCCTTCTCTCTCTCTCTCAAACTGAATATTCCCTCCTTCCCTCTCTCTCTCTAACTGAACATTCCCTCCTTCCCTCTCTCTCTCTAACTGAATATTCCCTCCTTCCCTCTCATCTCTATCTGAACATTCCCTCCTTCCCTCTCTCTCTCTAACTGAACATTCCCTCCTTCCCTCCCTCTCTCAAACTGAACATTCCCACCCTCCCTCTCTCTAACTGAACATTCCCTCCTTCCCTCTCTCTCTAACTGAACATTCCCTCCTTCCCTCTCCCTCTAACTAAACATTCCCTCCTTCCCTCTCTCTCTCTAACTGTACATTCCCTGTCTCTCTCTCTCTCTAACTGAATATTCCCTCCATACCTCACTCTCTCCAACCGAACAATCCCTCCTTCCCTCTCTCTCTAACTGAACATTCCCTCCTTCCCTCCTTCTCTCAAACTGAACATTCCCTCCTTCCCTCTCTCTGTAACTGAACATTCCCTCCTTCCCTCTCTCTCTAACTGAACATTCCCTTCCTCCATCTCACTGTCTAACTGAACATTCCCTCCTTCACTCTCTCTCTCTAACTGAACATTCCCTATTTCCCTCTCTCTCTAACTGAACATTCGCTCCTTCCCTCTCTCTCCAACTGAACATTCTCTCTTTCCCTCTCTCTAAACTGAACTTTCCCTCCTTCCCTCTCTCTCTCTAACTGAATGTTCCCTCCTTCCCTCTCTCTCTAACTGAACATTCCCTCCTTCCCTCTCTCTCTCTAACTGAACATTCCCTCTTCCCTCTCCCGCTAACTAAACATTCCCTCCTTTCTTCTCTCTAAGACTTAACATTCCCTCCTTCCCTCTCTCTCTCTAACTGAACAGTCCCTCCTTCCCTCTCTGTCTAACTGTACATTCCCTCCTTCCCTCTCTCTCTCTAACTGAACATTCCCTCCTTCCCTCTCTCTCTCTAACTGAATATTCCCTTCTTCCCTCTCTCTCTCTAAACGAACATTCCCTCCATCCCTCTCTCTCTCTAACTGAACATTCCCTCCTTCCCACTCTCTCTCTAACTGAACATTCTTTCCTTCCTTCTCGCTCTCTAACTGAACATTCCCTCCTTCCCTCTCTCTCTCTCTAACAGAACATTCCCTACTTCCCTCTGTCTGTCTAACTGAACATTCCCTCCTTCCCTCTCTCGCTCTAACAGAACATTCCCTCCTTCCCTCTCTCTCTAACTAAACATTCCCTCCTTCCCTCTCTCTAACCGAACATTCCCTCCTTCCCACTCTCTCTCTTCCTGAAAATTCCCTCATTCCCTCTCTCTCTCTAACTGAACATTCCCTCCTTCCCTCTCTCTCTCTAACTGAACATTCCCTCCTTCCCTTCTCTCTCTAACTGAACATTCCCTCCATCCCATCGCACTCTCTCTAACTGAACATTCCCTCCTTCCCTCTCTCTCTCTAAATGAACATTCCCTCCTTCCCTCTCTCTCTCTAAATGAACATTCCCTCCTTCCCTCTCTCTCTCTAAATGAACATTCCCTCCTTCCCTCTCTCTCTAACTGAACATTCCCCTCCTCCCTATCTCTCTCTAACTGAACTAATCCTCCGTCCCTCTCTCTCTCTCTAACTGAACATTACCTCCTTCCCTCTCTTTCTATCTACCTGAACATTGCATCCTTTCCTCTCTCTCTCTAACTGAACATTCCCTCCTTCCCTCTCTCTCTCCAGCAGAACATTCCATACTTCCCTCTCTCTCTCTAACTGAACGTTCCCTCTTTTTCTCTCTCTCTAACTGAACATTCCCTCCTTTCCTCTCTCTCTCTCACTGAACATTCCCTCCTTCGATCTCTCTCTCTAACTGAACATTCCCTCGTTCCCACTCTCTCTCTATCTGAACATTCCCTGCTTACCTCTCTCTCTAACTGAAGAATCCCTCCTTCCCTCTTCTCTCTCTAACTGAACATTCCCTCCTTCCCTCTCTCTGTCTTACTGAACATCCCCTCCTTCCCTCTCTCTCTCTAACTGAACATTCCCTCCTTCCCTCTCTCTCTCTAACTGAACATTCCCTCCTTCCCTCTCTCTGTCTTACTGAACATCCCCTCCTTCCCATCTCTCTCTCTAACTGAACATTCCCTCCTTCCCTCTCTCTCTCTAACTGAACATTCCCTCCTTCCCTCTCTCTGTCTTACTGAACATCCCCTCCTTCCCATCTCTCTCTCTAACTGAACATTCCCTCCTTCCCTCTCTCTCTCTACCTGAACATCCCCTCCTTCCCTCTCTCTCTAACTGAACATTCCCTCCTTCCCTCCCCCTCTAACTGAACATTCACTCCTTCCCTCTCTCACTCTAACTGAATGTTCCCTCCTTCTCTCTCTCTCTCTAACTGAACATCCCCTCCTTCCCTCTCTCTCTCTAACTGAGCATTCCCTCCTTCCCTCTCTCTCTCTACCTGAACATTCCCTCCTTCCCTCTCTCTCTCACTAACTGAACATTCCTTCCTTCCATTTCTCTCTCTCACTGAACATTTCTTCCTTCCCCCTCTCTCTAACTGAACATTCCCTCCCTCCCTCTCTCTCTCTAACTGAAAATTCCCTCCTTCCCTCTCTCTCTAACTGAACATTCCCTCCTTCCCTTTCTCTCTCTAACTGAACATTCCCTCCTTCCCTCCCTCTGTAACTGAACATTCCCTCCTTCCCTCTCTCACTCTAACTGAATGTTCCCTCCTTCTCTCTCTCTCTCTAACTGAACATTCCCTCCTTCTCTCTCTCTCTCTAACTGAATATTCCCTCCTTCCCTCTCTCTCAAACTGAACATTCCCTCCTTCCCTCTCTCTCTAACTGAACATTCCCTCCTTCCCTCTCTCTCCTACTGAACATTCCCTCCTTCACTCTCTCTCTAACTGTAGAATCCATCCTTCCCTCTCTCTCTCTAACTGAACATTCCCTCCTTCCCTCTCTCTCTAACTGAACATTCCCTCCTCTCTCTCTCTAACTGAACATTCACTCCTTCCCTCTCTCACTCTAACTGAACATTCCCTCGTTCCCTCTCTCTCTCTAACTGAAAATTCCCTCCTTCCCTCCGTCTCTCTAATTGAACATTCCCTCCTTCCCTCTCACTCTCTAAGTGAACATTCCCTCCTTCCCTCTCTCTCTCTAACTGAAAATTCCCTCCTCCCTCTCTCTCTCTAACTGAACATTCCCTCCTTCCCTCTCTTCTCTAACTGAACATTCCCTCCTTCGATCTCTCTCTCTAACTGAACATTCCCTCCTTCCCTCTCTCTCTCTAACTGAACATTCCCTCCTTCGATCTCTCTCTCTAACTGCACATTCCCTCCTTCGCTCTCTCTCTCTAACAGAACACTCCCTCCTTCCCTCTCTCCCTCTAACTGAACATTCCCTCCTTCTCTCTCTAACTGAACATTCGCTGCTTTCCTCTCTCTCTAACTGAACAATCCCTCCTTCCCTCTCTCTCTCTAACTGAACATTCCCTCCTTCCCTCTCTCTCTCTAACTGAACATTCCCTCCTTCCCTCTCTCTCTCTAACTGAAAATTCCCTCCTTCCCTCTCTCTCTAACTGAACATTCCCTCCTTCCCTTTCTCTCTCTAACTGAACATTCCCTCCTTCCCTCCCTCTGTAACTGAACATTCCCTCCTTCCCTCTCTCACTCTAACTGAATGTTCCCTCCTTCTCTCTCTCTCTCTAACTGAACATTCCCTCCTTCACTCTCTCTCTAACTGTAGAATCCATCCTTCCCTCTCTCTCTCTAACTGAACATTCCCTCCTTCCCTCTCTCTCTAACTGAACATTCCCTCCTCTCTCTCTCTAACTGAACATTCACTCCTTCCCTCTCTCACTCTAACTGAACATTCCCTCGTTCCCTCTCTCTCTCTAACTGAAAATTCCCTCCTTCCCTCCGTCTCTCTAATTGAACATTCCCTCCTTCCCTCTCTCTCTCTAACTGAAAATTCCCTCCTCCCTCTCTCTCTCTAACTGAAAATTCCCTCCTCCCTCTCTCTCTCTAACTGAAAATTCCCTCCTTCGATCTCTCTCTCTAACTGAACATTCCCTCCTTCCCTCTCTCTCTCTAACTGAACATTCCCTCCTTCGATCTCTCTCTCTAACTGCACATTCCCTCCTTCGCTCTCTCTCTCTAACAGAACACTCCCTCCTTCCCTCTCTCCCTCTAACTGAACATTCCCTCCTTCTCTCTCTAACTGAACATTCGCTGCTTTCCTCTCTCTCTAACTGAACAATCCCTCCTTCCCTCTCTCTCTCTAACTGAACATTCCCTCCTTCCCTCTCTCTCTCTAACTGAACATTCCCTCCTTCCCTCTCTCTCTCTAACTGAACATTCCCTCCTTCCCTCTCTCTCTCTAACTGAACATTCCCTCCTTCCCTCTCTCTCTCACTGAACATTCCCTCCTTCTATCTCTCTCTCTCTACCTGAACATTCCCTCCTTCCCTCTCTCTCTCACTAACTGAACATTCCTTCCTTCCATTTCTCTCTCTAACTGAACATTTCTTCCTTCCCCCTCTCTCTAACTGAACATTCCCTCCTTAACCACTCTCTCTCTAACTGCAAATTCCCTCCTTCCCTCACTCTCTAACTGAACTTTCCCTCCTTCCCTCTCTCTCTAACTGAACATTCCCTCCTTCCCTCTCTCTCTAACTGAACTTTCCCTCCTTCCCTCTCTCTCTAACTGAACATTCCCTCCTTCCCTCCCTCTCTAACTGAACTTTCCCTCCTTCCCTCCCTCTCTAACTGAAATTCCCTCCTTCCCTAACTCTCTCTAACTGAACGTTCCCTCCTTCCCTCTTTCTCTCCGACTGAACATCCCCTCCTTCCCTCTCTCTCTAACTGAACATTCCCTCCTTCCCTCTTTCTCTCAGACTGAACATTCCCTCCTTCCCTCTCTCTCTAACTGAACATTCCCTCCTTCCCTCTCTCTCTCTAGCTGAACATTCCTTCCTTCACTCTCTGTCTAACTGTAGAATCCCTCCTTCCCTCTCTCTCTCTTACTGAACATTCCCTCCTTCGCGCTCTCTCTCTCTAACTGAACATTCACTCCTTCCCTCTCTCTCTCTATCTGAACATTCCCTGATTACCTCTCTCTCTAACTGAAGAATCCCTCCTTCCCTCTCTCTCTCTAACTGAACATTCCCTCCTTCCCTCCCTCACTAACTGAACATTCCCTCCTTCCCTCTCTCTCTCTATCTGAACATTCCCTGATTACCTCTCTCTCTAACTGAAGAATCCCTCCTTCCCTCTCTCTCTCTAACTGAACATTCCCTCCTTCCCTCCCTCTCTAACTGAACATTCCCTCCTTAACCACTCTCTCTCTAAATGAAAATTCCCTCCTTCCCTCTCTCTCTAACTGAACAGTCCCTCCTTCCCTCTCTCTCTCTCTCTCTAACTGAAAATTCCCTCCTTCCCTCTCTCTCTAACTGAACATTCCCACCTTCCCTCCCTCTCTAACTGAACATTCCCTCTTTCCCTCTCTCTCTAACTGAACATTCCCTCCTTCACTCTCTCTCTAACTGTAGAATCCATCCTTCCCTCTCTCTCTCTAACTGAACAATCCCTCCTTCCCTCTCTCTCTGTAACTGAACATTCCCTCCTTCCCTCTCTCTCTCTAACTGAACATTCTGTCCTTCCATCAAGCTCTCTAACTGAACATTCCCTCCTTCTTTCTCTCTCTAACTGAATATTCCCTCCTTCCCTCTCTCTCTCAAACTGAACATTCCCTCCTTCCCTCTCTCTCTAGAAGAACATTCCCTCCTTCCCTCTCTCTCTTATTGAACATTCCCTCCTTCCCTCTCTCTCTCCAACCGAACAATCCCTCCTTACCTCTCTCTCTCTAACTGAATATTCCCTCCTTCCATCTCTCTAACTGAACATTCCCTCCTTCCCTCACTCTCTCGAAATGAACATTCCCTCCTTCCCTCTCTCTCGAACTGAACATTACCTCCTTCCCTCTCTCTCTAACTGAACATTCCCTCCTTCCCTCTCTCTCTAACTGAACATCCCCTCCTTCCCTCTCTCTCTCTAACTGAACATTCCCTCCTTCCCTCTCTCTCTCTAACTGAACATTCTCTCCTTCCCTCCCTCTCTCGAAATGAACATTCCCTCCTTCCCTCTCTCTCGAACTGAACATTACCTCCTTCCCTCTCTCTCGAACTGAACATTCCCTCCTTCCCTCTGTCTCTAACTGAACATCCCCTCCTTCCCTCTCTCTCTCTAACTGAACATTCCCTCCTTCCCTCTCTCTCTCTAACTGAACATTCCCTCCTTCCGCCTCTCTCTCTAACTGAACATTCCCTCCTTCCTTCTCACTCTCTAACTGAAAATTCCCTCCTTCCCTCTCTCTCTAACTGAACATTCTCTCCTTCCCTCTCTCTAAAACTGAACATCCCCTCCTTCCCTCTCTCTCTAACTGAACATTCCCTCCTTCCCTCTCTCTCTCTAACTGAAAATTCGCTCCTACCCCCTCTCTCTCTCTAACTGAACATTCCCTTCTTCCCTCTCATCTCTAAACGAACATTCCCTCCTTCCCTCTCTCGCTAACTGAACATTCCCTCCTTCCCTCTCTCTCTCTAACTGCAAATTCCCTCCTTCCCTCACTCTCTAACTGAACTTTCCCTCCTTCCCTCTCTCTCTAACTGAACATTCCCTCCTTCCCTCTCTCTCTAACTGAACTTTCCCTCCTTCCCTCTCTCTCTAACTGAACATTCCCTCCTTCCCTCCCTCTCTAACTGAACTTTCCCTCCTTCCCTCCCTCTCTAACTGAAATTCCCTCCTTCCCTAACTCTCTCTAACTGAACGTTCCCTCCTTCCCTCTTTCTCTCCGACTGAACATCCCCTCCTTCCCTCTCTCTCTAACTGAACATTCCCTCCTTCCCTCTTTCTCTCAGACTGAACATTCCCTCCTTCCCTCTCTCTCTCTTACTGAACATTCCCTCCTTCGCGCTCTCTCTCTCTAACTGAACATTCACTCCTTCCCTCTCTCACTAACTGAACATTCCCTCCTTCCCTCTCTCTCTCTATCTGAACATTCCCTGATTACCTCTCTCTCTAACTGAAGAATCCCTCCTTCCCTCTCTCTCTCTAACTGAACATTCCCTCCTTCCCTCCCTCTCTAACTGAACATTCCCTCCTTAACCACTCTCTCTCTAAATGAAAATTCCCTCCTTCCCTCTCTCTCTAACTGAACAGTCCCTCCTTCCCTCTCTCTCTCTCTCTCTAACTGAAAATTCCCTCCTTCCCTCTCTCTCTAACTGAACATTCCCACCTTCCCTCCCTCTCTAACTGAACATTCCCTCTTTCCCTCTCTCTCTAACTGAACATTCCCTCCTTCACTCTCTCTCTAACTGTAGAATCCATCCTTCCCTCTCTCTCTCTAACTGAACATTCCCTCCTTCCCTCCCTCTCTCTAACTGAACATTCCCTTCTTCCCTCTCATCTCTAAACGGACATTCCCTCCTTCCCTCTCTCGCTAACTGAATATTCCCTCCTTCCCTCTCTCTCTCTAACTGAACATTCCCTTCTTCCCTCTCTCTCTCTAACTGAACATTCCCTCCTTCCCTCTCTCTCTCTCTAACTGAACATTCCCTCCTTCTTTCTCTCTCTCTCTAACTGAACATTCCCTCCTTCCCTCTCCCTCTCTCTCTCTAACTGAACATTCCCTCCTTCTCGCTCTCTCTCTCTCTCTCTAACTGAATATTCCCTCCTTCCCTCTCTCTCTCAAACAGAACATTCCCTCCTTCCCTCTCTCTCTAAATGAACATTCCCTCCTTCCCTCTCTCTCTCCAATTGAACATTCCCTCCTTTCCTCTCTCTCTCTTACTGAACATTCCCTCCTTCCCTCTCTCTCTCCAACCGAACAATCCCTCCTTCCCTCTCTCTCTCTAACTGAATATTCCCTCCTTCCCTCTCTCTCTCACTAACTGAACATTCCTTCCTTAACCACTCTCTCTCTAACTGAAAATTCCCTCCTTCCCCCTCTCTCTAACTGAACATTCCCTCCTTCTCTCTCTCTCTCTAACTGAACATTTCCTCCTTCCCTCTCTCTCTAACTGAACATTCACTCCTTCCCTCTCTCACTCTAACTGAATGTTCCCTCCTTCTCTCTCTCTCTCTAACTGAACATTCCCTCCTTCCCTCTCTCTCCTACTGAACATCCCCTCCTTACCTTCTCTCTCTAACTGAACATTCCCTCCTTCCCTCTCTCTCTAACTGTAGAATCCATCCTTCCCTCTCTCTCTCTAACTGAACATTCCCTCCTTCCCTCTCTCTCCTACTGAACATTCCCTCCTTCCCTCTCTCTCTAACTGTAGAATCCATCCTTCCCTTTCTCTCTCTAACTGAACATTCCCTCCTTCTATCTCTCTCTCTCTAAATGAACATTCCCACCTTCCCCCTCTCTCTAACTGAACATTCCCTCCCTCCCTCTCTCTCTCTAACTGAACATTCCCTCCTTCCCTCCCTCTCTAACTGAACATTCCCTCCTTCCCTCTCTCACTCTAACTGAACATTCCCTCCTTCTCTCTCTCTCTCTAACTGAACATTCCCTCCTTCCCTCTCTCTCCTACTGAACATTCCCTCCTTCACTCTCTCTCTAACTGTAGAATCCATCCTTCCCTCTCTCTCTCTAACTGAACATTCCCTCCTTCCCTCTCTCTCTAACTGAACATTCCCTCCTCTCTCTCTCTAACTGAACATTCACTCCTTCCCTCTCACACTCTAACTGAACATTCCCTCGTTCCCTCTCTCTCTCTAACTGAAAATTCCCTCCTTCCCTCCGTCTCTCTAATTGAACATTCCCTCGTTCCCTCTCACTCTCTAAGTGAACATTCCCTCCTCCCTCTCTCTCTCTAACTGAACATTCCCTCCTTCCCTCTCTCTCTCTAACTGAACATTCCCTCCTTCCCTCTCTCTCTCTAACTGAACATTCCCTCCTTCCCTCTCTCTCTCTAACTGAACATTCCCTCCTTCGATCTCTCTCTCTAACTGCACATTCCCTCCTTCGCTCTCTCTCTCTAACAGAACACTCCCTCCTTCCCTCTCTCCCTCTAAATGAACATTCCCTCCTTCTCTCTCTAACTGAACATTCGCTGCTTTCCTCTCTCTCTAACTGAACAATCCCTCCTTCCCTCTCTCTCTCTAACTGAACATTCCCTCCTTCCCTCTCTCTCTCTAACTGAACATTCCCTCCTTCCCTCTCTCTCTCTAACTGAACATTCCCTCCTTCCCTCTCTCTCTAACTGAACATTCCCTCCTTCCCTCTCTCTCTCTAACTGAACATTCCCTCCTTCCCTCTTTCTCTCTCTCTTACTGAACATTCCCTCCTTCTTTCTCTCTCTCTCTAACTGAACATTCCCTTCTTCCCTCTCTCTCTCTAAATGAACATTCCCTCCTTCCCTCTCTCTCTCTATCTGAACATTCCTTCCTTCCCTCTCTCTGTCTCTAACTGAACATTCCCTCCTTCCCTCTCTCTCTAAATGAACATTCCCTCCTTCCCTCTCTCTCTCTATCTGAACATTCCTTCCTTCCCTCTCTCTGTCTCTAACTGAACATTCCCTCCTTCCCTCTCTCTCTAACTGAACATTCCCTCCTTCCCTCTCTCTCTCTAACTGAACATTCCCTCCTCCCCTCTCTCTCTCTAACTGAACATTCCCTCCTTCGATCTCTCTCTCTAACTGAACAATCCCTCCTTCCCTCTCTCTCTAAGTGAACATTCCCTCCTTCCGCCTCTCTCTCTAACTGAAAATTCCCTCCTTCCCTCTCTCTCTCTAACTGAACTTTACCTCCTTCCCTCTCTCTCTAACTGAAAATTCCCTCCTTCCCTTTCTCTCTAACTGAACATGCCCTCCTTCCCTCTCTCTCTAACTGAACATTCCCTCGTTCCCTCTCTCTCTTAATGAACATTTCCTCCTTCCCTTTCTCTAACTGAACATTACCTCCTTCTGTCTCTCTCTCTCTAACTGAACATTCCCTCCTTCCCTCTCTCTCTAACTGAACATTCCCTCCTTCCATCTCTCTCTCTAACTTAAAATTCCCTCCTTCCCCCTCTCTCGAACTGAACATTCCCTCCTTCCCTCCCTCTCTAACTGAAAATTCCCTCCTTCCCCCTCTCTCTAACTGAACATTCCCTCCTTCCCTCCCTCTCTCTAACTGATTATTCCCTCCTTCCCTCTCTCTCTAACTGAACATTCCCTCCTTCCCTCTCTCTCTAACTGATCATTCCCTCCTCCCCTCTCTCTCTAACTGAACATTCCCTCCTTCCCTCCCTCTCTCTAACTGATTATTCCCTCCTTCCCTCTCTCTCTAACTGAACATTCCCTCCTTCCCTCTCTCTCTAACTGATCATTCCCTCCTTCCCTCTCTCTCTAACTGAACATTCCCTCCTTCCCTCCCTCTCTCTAACTGATTATTCCCTCCTTCCCTCTCTCTCTAACTGAACATTCCCTCCTTCCCTCTCTCTCTAACTGATCATTCCCTCCTTCCCCCTCTCTCGAACTGAACATTCCCTCCTTCCCTCCCTCTCTAACTGAAAATTCCCTCCTTCCCCCTCTCTCTAACTGAACATTCCCTCCTTCCCTCCCTCTCTCTAACTGATTATTCCCTCCTTCCCTCTCTCTCTAACTGAACATTCCCTCCTTCCCTCTCTCTCTAACTGATCATTCCCTCCTCCCCTCTCTCTCTAACTGAACATTCCCTCCTTCCCTCTCTCTCTAACTGAACATTCCCTCCTTCCCTCTCTCTCTAACTGATCATTCCCTCCTTCCCTCTCTCTCTAACTGATCATTCCCTCCTTCCCTCTCTCTCTAACTGAACATTCCCTCCTTCCCTCTCTCTCTAACTGATCATTCCCTCCTTCCCTCTCTCTCTAACTGAACATTCCCTCCTTCCCTCTCTCTCTAACTGATCATTCCCTCCTTCCCTCTCTCTCTAACTGATCATTCCCTCCTTCCCTCTCTCTCTAACTGAACATTCCCTCCTTCCCTCTCTCTCTAACTGATCATTCCCTCCTTCCCTCTTTCTGTAACTGAACATTAACTCCTTTCCTCTCGCTCTCTAACAGAACTTTCCCTACTTCTTTTTCTCTCTCTTACTGTACATTCACTCCTTCCCTCTCTCTCTCGAACTGAACATTCCCTCCTTACCTCTCTCTCTCGAACTGAACATTCCCTCCTTACCTCTCTCTCTCTAACTGAACATTCCCTCCTTCCCTCTCTTTCTCTATCTGAACATTCCTTCCTTCCCTCTCTCTGTCTCTAACTGAACATTCCCTCCTTCCCTCTCTCTCTAACTGAACATTCCCTCCTTCCTTCCCTCTCTCTAACTGAATATTCCCGCCTTCCCTCTCTCTCTCTAACTGATCATTTTTCCTTTCCCCTTCTCACTCTCTAATGGAACATTCCCTCCTTATGTCTCTCTGATTGAACATTACCTCCTCTCTCTTTAACTCTACATTCCCTCCTTCCCTCGCTCTACCAGTTTTGGCTCATCGGTCCCCCTCTCTCAGCCCAATCCCCTCGTTGTTCACTTGTTCTCCATCGTCTCGAACAGTTCCATCTTTCCATTCCTCGCACGCATTATTTGATTAATCTGCCCCCTACCACCTCTCTCAGTCTCCCTCTGTACCTCTTTGTGTCACTCCCTTATTTTCTGTCACACCGAATCTCTGTATTTCTCTGTGACTCTCTTATTCTCTGTCACACCGACTCTCTGTACCTCTGTGTGACTCTCTTATTCTCTGTCACACTGACTCTCTGTACCTCTGTGTGACTCTCTTATTCTCTGTCACACTGACTCTCTGTACCTCTGTGTGACTCTCTTATTCTCTGTCACACTGACTCTCTGTACCTCTGTGTGACTCTCTTATTCTCTGTCACACTGACTCTCTGTACCTCTGTGTGACTCTCTTATTCTCTGTCACACTGAGTCTCTGTACCTCTGTGTGACTCTCTTATTCTCTGTCACACTGACTCTCTGTACCTCTGTGTGACTCTCTTATTCTCTGTCACACTGACTCTCTGTACCTCTGTGTGACTCTCTTATTCTCTGTCACACTGACTCTCTGTACCTCTGTGTGACTCTCTTATTCTCTGTCACACTGACTCTCTGTACCTCTGTGTGACTCTCTTATTCTCTGTCACACTGACTCTCTGTACCTCTGTGTGACTCTCTTATTCTCTGTCACACTGACTCTCTGTACCTCTGTGTGACTCTCTTATTCTCTGTCACACTGACTCTCTGTACCTCTGTGTGACTCTCTTATTCCCTGTCACACTGACTCTCTGTACCTCTGTGTGACTCTCTTATTCTCTGTCACACCGACTCTCTGTACCTCTGTGTGACTCTCTTATTCTCTGTCACACTGACTCTCTGTACCTCTGTGTGACTCTCTTATTCTCTGTCACACTGACTCTCTGTACCTCTGTGTGACTCTCTTATTCCCTGTCACACTGACTCTCTGTACCTCTGTGTGACTCTCTTATTCTCTGTCACACTGACTCTCTGTACCTCTGTGTGACTCTCTTATTCTCTGTCACACTGACTCTCTGTACCTCTGTGTGACTCTCTTATTCTCTGTCACGCTGACTCTCTGTACCTCTGTGTGACTCTCTTATTCTCTGTCACACTGACTCTCTGTACCTCTGTGTGACTCTCTTATTCTCTGTCACACTGACTCTCTGTACCTCTGTGTGACTCTCTTATTCTCTGTCACACTGACTCTCTGTACCTCTGTGTGACTCTCTTATTCTCTGTCACACTGAGTCTCTGTACCTCTGTGTGACTCTCTTATTCTCTGTTACACTGACTCTCTGTACCTCTGTGTGACTCTCTTATTCTCTGTCACACTGAGTCTCTGTACCTCTGTGTGACTCTCTTATTCTCTGTTACACTGACTCTCTGTACCTCTGTGTGACTCTCTTATTCTCTGTCACACTGACTCTCTGTACCTCTGTGTGACTCTCTTATTCTCTGTCACACTGACTCTCTGTACCTCTGTGTGACTCTCTTATTCTCTGTCACACTGACTCTCTGTACCTCTGTGTGACTCTCTTATTCTCTGTCACACTGACTCTCTGTACCTCTGTGTGACTCTCTTATTCTCTGTCACACTGACTCTCTGTACCTCTGTGTGACTCTCTTATTCTCTGTCACACTGACTCTCTGTACCTCTGTGTGACTCTCTTATTCTCTGTCACACTGACTCTCTGTACCTCTGTGTGACTCTCTTATTCTCTGTGACACTGACTCTCTGTACCTCTGTGTGACTCTCTTATTCTCTGTCACACTGACTCTCTGTACCTCTGTGTGACTCTCTTATTCTCTGTCACACTGACTCTCTGTACCTCTGTGTGACTCTCTTATTCTCTGTCACACTGACTCTCTGTACCTCTGTGTGACTCTCTTATTCTCTGTCACACTAACTCTCTGTACCTCTGTGTGACTCTCTTATTCTCTGTCACACTGACTCTCTGTACCTCTGTGTGACTCTCTTATTCTCTGTCACACTGACTCTCTGAACCTCTGTGTGACTCTCTTATTCTCTGTCACACTGACTCTCTGTACCTCTGTGTGACTCTCTTATTCTCTGTCACACTGACTCTCTGTACCTCTGTGTGACTCTCTTATTCTCTGTCACACCGACTCTCTGTACCTCTGTGTGACTCTCTTATTCTCTGTCACACCGACTCTCTGTACCTCTGTGTGACTCTCTTATTCTCTGTCACACTGACTCTCTGTACCTCTGTGTGACTCTCTTATTCTCTGTCACACTGACTCTCTGTACCTCTGTGTGACTCTCTTATTCTTTGTCACACTGACTCTCTGTACCTCTGTGTGACTCTCTTATTCTCTGTCACACTGACTCTCTGTACCTCTGTGTGACTCTCTTATTCTCTGTCACACTGACTCTCTGTACCTCTGTGTGACTCTCTTATTCTCTGTCACACTGACTCTCTGTACCTCTGTGTGACTCTCTTATTCTTTGTCACACTGACTCTCTGTACCTCTGTGTGACTCTCTTATTCTCTGTCACACTGACTCTCTGTACCTCTGTGTCACTCTCTTATTCTCTGTCACACTGACTCTCTGTACCTCTGTGTGACTCTTATTCTCTGTCACACCGACTCTCTGTACGTCTGTGTGACTCTTATTCTCTGTCACACTGACTCTCTGTACGTCTGTGTGACTCTCTTATTCTCTGTCACACTGACTCTCTGTACCTCTGTGTGACTCTCTTATTCTCTGTCACACTGACTCTCTGTACCTCTGTGTGACTCTCTTATTCTCTGTCACACTGACTCTCTGTACCTCTGTGTGACTCTCTTATTCTCTGTCACCCTGACTCTCTGTACCTCTGTGTGACTCTCTTATTCTCTGTCACACTGACTCTCTGTACCTCTGTGTGACTCTCTTATTCTCTGTCACGCTGACTCTCTGTACCTCTGTGTGACTCTCTTATTCTTTGTCACGCTGACTCTCTGTACCTCTGTGTGACTCTAGTATTCTCTGTCACGCTGACTCTCTGTACCTCTGTGTGACTCTCTTATTCTCTGTCACACTGACTCTCTGTACCTCTGTGTGACTCTCTTATTCTCTGTCACATTGACTCTCTGTACCTCTGTGTGACTCTCTTTTTCTCTGTCATACTGACTCTCTGTACCTCTGTGTAACTCTCTTATTCTCTGTCACACCGACTCTCTGTACCTCTGTGTGTCTCTCTTATTCTCTGTCACACTGACTCTCTGTACCTCTGTGTGACTCTCTTATTCTCTGTCACACTGAGTCTCTGTACCTCTGTGTGACTCTCTTATTCTCTGTTACACCTTCTCTCTGTACCTCTGTGTGACTCTCTTATTCTCTGTCACACTGACTCTCTGTACCTCTGTGTGACTCTCTTATTCTCTGTCACACTGACTCTCTGTACCTCTGTGTGACTCTCTTATTCTCTGTCACGCTGACACTCTGTACCTCTGTGTGACTCTCTTATTCTCTGTCACACCTTCTCTCTGTACCTCTGTGTGACTCTCTTATTCTCTGTCACACTGACTCTCTGTACCTCTGTGTGACTCTCTTATTCTCTGTCACACTGACTATCTGTACCTCTGTGTGACTCTCTTATTCTCTGTCACACTGACTCTCTGTACCTCTGTGTGACTCTCTTATTCTCTGTCACACTGACTCTCTGTACCTCTGTGTGACTCTCTTATTCTCTGTCACACTGACTCTCTGTACCTCTGTGTGACTCTCTTATTCTCTGTCACACTGACTCTCTGTACCTCTGTGTGACTCTCTTATTGTCTGTCACACTGACTCTCTGTACCTCTGTGTGACTCTCTTATTCTCTGTCACACTGACTCTCTGTACCTCTGTGTGACTCTCTTATTCTCTGTCACAATGACTCTCTGTACCTCTGTGTGACTCTCTTATTCTCTGTCACACCTTCTCTCTGTACCTCTGTGTGACTCTCTTATTCTCTGTCACACTGACTCTCTGTACCTCTGTGTGACTCTCTTATTCTCTGTCACACCTTCTCTCTGTACCTCTGTGTGACTCTCTTATTCTCTGTCACACTGACTCTCTGTACCTCTGTGTGACTCTCTTATTCTCTGTCACACTGACTATCTGTACCTCTGTGTGACTCTCTTATTCTCTGTCACACTGACTCTCTGTACCTCTGTGTGACTCTCTTATTCTCTGTCACACTGACTCTCTGTACCTCTGTGTGACTCTCTTATTCTCTGTCACACTGACTCTCTGTACCTCTGTGTGACTCTCTTATTCTCTGTCACCCTGACTCTCTGTACCTCTGTGTGACTCTCTTATTCTCTGTCACACTGACTCTCTGTACCTCTGTGTGACTCTCTTATTCTCTGTCACACTGACTCTCTGTACCTCTGTGTGACTCTCTTATTCTCTGTCACACTGACTCTCTGTACCTCTGTGTGACTCTCTTATTCTCTGTCACAACTTCTCTCTGTACCTCTGTGTGACTCTCTTATTCTCTGTCACACTGACTCTCTGTACCTCTGTGTGACTCTCTTATTCTCTGTCACACTGACTCTGTACCTCTGTGTGACTCTCTTATTCTCTGTCACACTGACTCTCTGTACCTCTGTGTGACTCTCTTATTCTCTGTCACACTGACTCTCTGTACCTCTGTGTGTCTCTCTTATTCTCTGTGACACTGACTCTCTGTACCTCTGTGTGACTCTCTTATTCTCTGTCACACTGACTCTCTGTACCTCTGTGTGACTCTCTTATTCTCTGTCACACCTTCTCTCTGTACCTCTGTGTGACTCTCTTATTCTCTGTCACACTGACTCTCTGTACCTCTGTGTGACTCTCTTATTCTCTGTCACACTGACTCTCTGTACCTCTGTGTGACTCTCTTATTCTCTGTCACACCTTCTCTCTGTACCTCTGTGTGACTCTCTTATTCTCTGTCACACTGACTCTCTGTACCTCTGTGTGACTCTCTTATTCTCTGTCACACCTTCTCTCTGTACCTCTGTGTGACTCTCTTATTCTCTGTCACACTGACTCTCTGTACCTCTGTGTGACTCTCTTATTCTCTGTCACACTGACTCTCTGTACCTCTGTGTCATTCTCTTATTCTCTGTCACACTGACTCTCTGTACCTCTGTGTGACTCTCTTATTCTCTGTCACACTGACTCTCTGTACCTCTGTGTGACTCTCTTATTCTCTGTCACACTGACTCTCTGTACCTCTGTGTGACTCTCTTATTCTCTGTCACACTGACTCTCTGTACCTCTGTGTGACTCTCTTATTCTCTGTCACACTGACTCTCTGTACCTCTGTGTGACTCTCTTATTCTCTGTCACACTGACTCTCTGTACCTCTGTGTGACTCTCTTATTCTTTGTCACACTGACTCTCTGTACCTCTGTGTGACTCTCTTATTCTCTGTCACACTGACTCTCTGTACCTCTGTGTAACTCTCTTATTCTCTGTCACACTGACTCTCTGTACCTCTGTGTGACTCTCTTATTCTCTGTCACACTGACTCTCTGTACCTCTGTGTGACTCTCTTATTCTCTGTCACACTGACTCTCTGTACCTCTGTGTGACTCTCTTATTCTCTGTCACACTGACTCTCTGTACCTCTGTGTGACTCTGTTATTCTCTGTCACACTGACTCTGTACCTCTGTGTGACTCTCTTATTCTCTGTCACACCTTCTCTCTGTACCTCTGTGTGAGTCTCTTATTCTCTGTCACACTGACTCTCTGTACCTCTGTGTGACTCTCTTATTCTCTGTCACCCTGACTCTCTGTACCTCTGTGTGACTCTCTTATTCTCTGTTACACTGACTCTCTGTACCTCTGTGTGACTCTCTTATTCTCTGTCACACTGACTCTCTGTACCTCTGTGTGTCTCTCTTATTCTCTGTCACACTGACTCTCTGTACCTCTGTGTCACTCTCTTATTCTTTGTCACACTGACTCTCTGTACCTCTGTGTGACTCTCTTATTCTCTGTCACACTGACTCTCTGTACCTCTGTGTGACTCTCTTATTCTCTGTCACACTGACTCTCTGTACCTCTGTGTGACTCTCTTATTCTCTGTCACACTGACTCTCTGTACCTCTGTGTCACTCTCTTATTCTTTGTCACACTGACTCTCTGTACCTCTGTGTGACTCTCTTATTCTCTGTCACACTGACTCTCTGTACCTCTGTGTGACTCTCTTATTCTCTGTCACACTGACTCTCTGTACCTCTGTGTGACTCTCTTATTCTCTGTCACACTGAGTCTCTGTACCTCTGTGTGACTCTCTTATTCTCTGTCACACTGACTCTCTGTACCTCTGTGTGACTCTCTTATTCTCTGTCACACTGACTCTCTGTACCTCGGTGTGACTCTCTTATTCTCTGTCACACTGACTCTCTGTACCTCTGTGTGACTCTCTTATTCTCTGTCACACCGACTCTCTGTACCTCTGTGTGTCTCTCTTATTCTCTGTCACACTGACTCTCTGTACCTCTGTGTGTCTCTCTTATTCTCTGTCACACTGACTCTCTGTACCTCTGTGTGACTCTCTTATTCTCTGTCACACTGAGTCTCTGTACCTCTGTGTGACTCTCTTTTTCTCAGTCACACTGACTCTCTGTACCTCTGTGTGACTCTCTTATTCTCTGTCACACTGACTCTCTGTACCTCTGTGTGACTCTCTTATTCTCTGTCACACTGACTCTCTGTACCTCTGTGTGACTCTCTTATTCTCTGTCACACTGACTCTCTGTACCTCTGTGTGACTCCCTTATTCTCTGTCACAATGACTCTCTGTACCTCTGTGTGACTCTCTTATTCTCTGTCACACTGACTCTGTACCTCTGTGTGACTCTCTTATTCTCTGTCACACTGACTCTCTGTACCTCTGTGTGACTCTCTTATTCTCTGTCACACTGACTCTGTACCTCTGTGTGACTCTCTTATTCTCTGTCACACTGACTCTCTGTACCTCTGTGTGACTCTCTTATTCTCTGTCACACTGACTCTCTGTACCTCTGTGTGACTCTCTTATTCTCTGTCACACTGACTCTGTACCTCTGTGTGACTCTCTTATTCTCTGTCACACTGACTCTCTGTACCTCTGTGTGACTCTCTTATTCTCTGTCACACTGACTCTCTGTAACTCTGTGTGACTCTCTTTTTCTCTGTCACACTGACTCTCTGTACCTCTGTGTGACTCTCTTATTCTCTGTCACACTGACTCTCTGTACCTCTGTGTGACTCTCTTATTCTCTGTCACACTGACTCTCTGTACCTCTGTGTAACTCTCTTATTCTCTGTCACACTGACTCTCTGTACTTGTGTGTGTCTCTCTTATTCTCTGTCACACTGACTCTCTGTACCTCTGTGTCACTCTCTTATTCTCTGTCACACTGACTCTCTGTACCTCTGTGTGACTCTCTTATTCTCTGTCACACTGACTCTCTGTACCTCTGTGTGACTCTCTTATTCTCTGTCGCACTGACTCTCTATACCTCTGTGTGACTCTCTTATTCTCTGTCACACTGACTCTCTGTACCTCTGTGTGACTCTCTTATTCTCTGTCACACTGACTCTCTGTAACTCTGTGTGACTCTCTTATTCTGTCACACTGACTCTCTGTACCTCTGTGTAACTCTCTTATTCTCTGTCACACTGACTCTCTGTACCTCTGTGTGACTCTCTTATTCTCTGTCACGCTGACTCTCTGTACCTCTGTGTGACTCTCTTATTCTTTGTCACACTGACTCTCTGTACCTCTGTGTGACTCTCTTATTCTCTGTCACGCTGACTCTCTGTACCTCTGTGTGACTCTCTTATTCTTTGTCACCCTCTCTGTCTCCCTCTCCTTCTTTATTCTCTCTGACTCTGTCTCTCCCTCTTTGTCTCTCTCTCTCTCTACCTCTGTGTGTCACTCTCTCCTTCTCTCTGACGCTGTCTGTCTCTCTCTGTTTGTATGTCTCTCTCTCTCTCTCTTTGTCTCATCTCTCTCTACCTCTCTGTGTGTCACTCTCTCATTCTCTCCGATGCTGTCCGTCTCTCTCCGACTCTCTCTCTCGCTCTCTCACACTCTGTGTGATGGTTTCTCAGGTCTGTAACTGCTAACGTCACTCTCTGTCTCTCTCTCTCCCAGTGCAGATGGTGAGGGTACGCACTGAAAATGATGAGTGTGCCTCCAGTGAACAGTGAGTGTCACCTCCATTTTCAACGCACAATGCACATTGCGTATTAAACAGGAGACAGATTACATTCAGCCCATTGTGCCATATCTAGCACGGTGAAAGCGCTGCAGAATCAGCCCATTGCCCACATACAGAAAGCACGTTGACTGCAATGGCCAGTAAATCACTCCCTTCAAACCTCCACATTTTCCAAGCCAGCAATTTAATATCCATCCCTCACATTCCTGCCATGTCAGAGGGTCAGTGCTGAGGGAGTGCCACACTGTCGGAGGGTCAGTGCTGAGAGAGAGCCGCACTGTCGGAGGGTCAGTACTGAGGGAGATCCGCACTGTCGGAGGGTCAGTACTGAGGGAGATCCGCACTGTCGGAGGGTCAGTGCTGAGGGAGTGCCGCACTGTCGGAGGGTCAGTACTGAGGGAGCGCCGCACTGTCGGAGGATCAGTACTGAGGGAGATCCGCACTATCGGAGGGTCAGTACTGAGGGAGAGCCGCACTGTCGGAGGGTCAGTACTGAGGGAGCGCTGCACTGTCAGAGGGTCAGTACTGAGGGAGTGCTGCACTGTCAGAGGGTCAGTGCTGAGGGAGAGCCGCACTGTCGGAGGGTCGGTACTGAGGTAGAGCCGCACTGTCAGAGGGTCAGTACTGAGGGAGAGCCGCACTGTCGGAGGGTCAGTGCTGATGGAGTGCCGCACTGTCAGAGGGTCAGTACTGAAGGAGCGCCGCACTGTCGGATGGTCAGTGCTGAGGGAGTGCCGCACTGTCGGAGGGTCAGTACTGAGGGAGCGCTGCACTGTCAGAGGGTCAGTACTGAGGGAGTGCTGCACTGTCAGAGGGTCAGTGCTGAGGGAGAGCCGCACTGTCGGAGGGTCGGTACTGAGGTAGAGCCGCACTGTCAGAGGGTCAGTACTGAGGGAGAGCCGCACTGTCGGAGGGTCAGTGCTGATGGAGCGCCGCACTGTCGAAGGGTCAGTACTGAGGGAGTGCCGCACTGTCAGAGTGTCAGTACTGAGGGAGAGCCGCATTGTCGGAGGGTCGGTACTGAGGTAGAGCCGTACTGTCGGAGGGTCAGTACTGAGGGTGAGCCGCATTGTCGGAGGGTCAGTACTGAGGGAGAGCCGCACGGTCGGAGGGTCGGTACTGAGGGAGTGCCGCACTGTCGGAGGGTCAGTACTGAGGCAGTGCCGCACTGTCAGAGGGTTAGTACTGATGAGAGACGCACTGTCGGAAGTTCAGTACTGAGGGAGTGCCGCACTGTCGGAGTGTCAGTGCTGAGGGAGTGCCGCACTGTCGGAGGGTCAGTGCTGAGGGAGTGCCGCACTGTCGGAGGGTCAGTGCTGAGGGAGAGCCGCACTGTCGGAGGGTCAGTGCTGAGGGAGAGCCGCACTGTCAGAGGGTCAGTACTGAGGGAGCGCCGCACTGTCGGAGGGTCAGTACTGAGGGAGAGCCACACTGTCGGAGGGTCAGTGCTGAGGGAGAGCCGCACTGTCGGAGGGTCAGTACTGAGGGAGTGCCGCACTGTCAGAGGGTCGGTACTGAGGTAGAGCACCTCAATTCCTGAATCTTCATTTTGATTTTAAATTAATTGTTCTCCCTTTTTCTGTCCTCAGCTGCTCCAATCTGGATTTCCAACTCACGCGTCTGTGGTACGTCTGGTGAGTATGAACCAGATGTTTGACCATGGTTGCCTTCACTATCTCACCTCAATCTTCACACACAAACTCACACACTGACACACACTCACACAAACACTGTCACACACTCTCACACAAACACTAGCACACATACTTACACAAACACTGACACACTCACTCACACAATGTCACACACACACAAACACTGACACACACACTCACACAAACACTGTCACACACTCTCACACACTGTCACACACTCTCACACAAACACTGTCACACACTCTCACACAAACACTAGCACACATACTTACACAAACACTGACACACTCACTCACACAATGTCACACACACACAAACACTGACACACACACTCGCACAAACACTGTCACACACTCTCACACACTGTCACACACTCTCACACAAACACTGTCACACACTCTCACACAAACACTGACACACTCACACAAACACTGTCACACGCTCTCAAACACTGTCTCACACTCTCACACACTGTCACACACTGTCACACACTCTCACACAAACACTGTCACACACTCTCACACAAACACTGTCACACTCACTCACACAATGTCACACACACACAAACACTGACACACACACTCACACAAACACTGTCACACGCTCTCAAACACTTTCACACACTCTCACACAAACACTGTCACACACTCTCACACAAACACTGACACACTCACACAAACACTGTCACACGCTCTCAAACACTTTCACACTCTCACACAAACACTGTCACACTAACACACAAACACTAGCACACATTCTCACACAAACACTAGCACACACTCTCACACAAACACTAGCACACACTCTCACACAAACACTAGCACACACTCTCACACAAACACTAGCACACACAATCTCACACAAACACTGACACACACACTTACACAAACACTGACACACTCACTAACACAATGTCACACACACACAAACACTGACACACACACTCGCACAAACACTGACACACACACTCACAAACACTGTCACACGCTCTCACACAAACACTGTCACACTCACTCACACAAACACTAGCACACACTCACACAAACACTAGCACACACTCTCACACAAACACTAGCACACACTCTCACACAAACACTGACACACACTCTCACACAAACACTGACACACACTGTCACACAAACACTGACACACACACTTACACAAACACTGACACACTCACTCACACAATGTCACACACACACAAACACTGACACACACACTCGCACAAACACTGACACACACTCTCACACAAACACTGACACACACTCTCACACAAACACTGACACACACACTTACACAAACACTGACACACTCACTCACACAATGTCACACACACACAAACACTGACACACACTCTCACACAAACACTGACACACTCACTCACACAATGTCACACACACACAAACACTGACACACACACTCGCACAAACACTGACACACACACTCACACAAACACTGACACACACACTCACACAAACACTGACACACACTCTCAAACACTTTCACACACTCACACACTGTCACACACTCTCACAAAAAACACACACACACAAACACTGACACAAACACACACATAAATACTGTCACACACTCGCACAGAAACACAAACACACAAACTCTGTCACACTCTCTCACACAAACATACACTGTCACACACACACACAAACACAAACACTGTCACACACTCACACAAACACTGTCACACACACACACAAACACACACAAACATTGTCACACACTCTCACTTAAACACACAAACACAAACACTGTCACAAAAACACTGACACACTCGCACACAAACACACACACACAAACACTGTCACACACTCTCACACAAACAATCACACACAAATACTGTCAAACACTCTCACACAAACACACACAAATACTGTCAAACACTCTCACACAAACACTTTCACACACTCTCACACAAACACTGTCACACAATCTCACACAAACACACACAAACACTGTCACACACTCTCACACAAACAGTCACACACTCTCACACAAACACTGTCACACAATCTCAAACACACACAAACACTGTCACACACTCTCACACAAACAGTCACACAATCTCACACAAACACTGTCACACACTCTCACACAGTCGCACAATCTCACACAAACACACAGACACTGTCACACACACACAAACAGTCACACAATCTCACACAAACACACACAAACACTGTCACACAAACAGTCACACAATCTCACACAAACACACACAAACACTGTCACACACTCTCACACAAACAGTCACACAATCTCACACAAACACACACAAACACTGTCACACACTCTCACACAGTCACACAAACACTGTCACACACTCACACAAACACACACAAACACACACAAACACTGTCACACACTCACACAAACACACACAAACACACACTAACACTGTCACACACAAACACACACAAACACTGTCACACACTCTCACACAAACAGTCACACAAACACTGTCACACACTCACACAAACACACACAAACACACACAAACACTGTCACACACTCACACAAACACACACTAACACTGTCACACACAAACACACACAAACACTGTCACACAATCTCACACAAACACTGTCACACACACTCACACAAACACTGTCACACACACTCACACAAACACACACAAACACTGTCACACACTCACACAAACACACACAAACACTGTCACACACTCACACGAACACACACAAACACACACTAACACACACTAACACACACTAACACACACTAACACACACTAACACACACTAACACTGTCACACACAAACACACACAAACACTGTCACACAATCTCACACAAACACTGTCACACACACTCACAAAAACACACACAAACACTGCCACACACACATCTTACTGACTGGCGGGGCAGGCTAAAGGGGGCCGAATGGCCAAACCCAGCTCCCCATTCTTGTGTGTCTAAAGGCCTTTGTGCTTTCACCCCTCAGGCCGCTGCTCGCACTCTCCCTCCTCTTACTCCTGTGTGCCATTGTCACCAGCTGCATCCGATGTTGTACCCGACAGCAGCAGGATCGAGGCGCAGTGACACCTCGTCCATACGAGGTCACCGTCATCACACTCGAACAGGAGAACACCATCCACAGTACCATCCAGAACACCATCACCTGTGAGTGTTCGACAGGGACGGTGTAGAGGGAGCTTTAATCTGTATCTAACCCCGTGCTGTACCTGTCCTGGGAGTGTTTAATGGGGATGGTGTAGATGGAGCTTTACTCTGTATCTAACCCCGTGCTGTACCTGTCCTGGGAGTGTTTGATGGGGACGGTGTAGAGTGAGCTTTAATCTGTATCTAACCCCGTGCTGTACCTGTCCTGGGAGTGTTTGATGGGGACGGTGTAGAGGGAGATTTACTCTGTATCTAACCCCGTGCTGTACCTGTCCTGGGAATGTTTGATGGGGACAGTGTAGAGGGAGATTTACTCTGTATCTAACCCCGTGCTGTAACTGTCCTGGGAGTGTTTGACGGGGATGGTGTACAGGGAGATTTACTCTGTATCTAACCCCGTGCTGTACCTGTCCTGGGAGTGCTTGATGGGGACGGTGTAGAGGGAGCTTTACTCTGTATCTAACCCCGTGCTGTACCTGTCCTGGGAGTGTTTGATGGGGACGGTGTACAGGGAGATTTACTCTGTATCTAACCCCGTGTTGTACCTGTCCTGGGAGTGTTTGATGGGGACGGTGTAGAGGGAGATTTACTCTGTATCTAACCCCGTGCTGTACCTGTCCTGAGACTGTTTGATGGGGACAGTGTAGAGGGAGCTTTACTCTGTATCTAACCCCGTGCTGTACCTGTCCTGGGAGTGTTTGATGGGGACGGTGTAGAGGGAGATTTACTCTGTATCTTATCCCGTGCTGTACCTGTCCTGGGTGAGTTTGATGGGGACGGTGTAGAGGGATCTTTACTCTGTATCTAACCCCGTGCTGTACCTGTCCTGGGACTGTTTGATGGGGACGGTGTAGAGGGAGATTTACTCTGTATCTAACCCCGTGCTGTACTTTTCTCCTCCCCCACCCCCACCTCCAGCGATCCAATCTCTCTTCATGCCAAGCTCCAGCCGCATATTCACCGTCAGCCGCTGCCAGAACCCGGCTCCGGGCTCCGCTCGCGAAACTCCTCCCGGCTACGATGAGGCGTTGGGAGGGGGTCCGGCCCTCGAGGACCCAGACCGGGGGTCCCAGGTCCGGCGGGGCTGCTGAAACTGCACATTAGGGTGGGTCCCATCTCCCCTCTGCGCCCCGGTTGGGTGGGGTGGCCGGTGGGTGTTCCCTCTCCCTCTCTCCCCTGTCTCCCGGTGACACCGTTGACTCCGCTCAATCCCCTCACTCCCCTCCCCATAACCCTCGCCTCCCTTGTCAATCAGAAACCCGTCTAACTCAGCCTCGAATATATTCACTGAACCGGCCTCCACCGCTCTCTGGGGGAGAGAATTCCACAGACTGCAATGTTTCAGTAAGATCACCTCTCATTCTTCTAAACTCCAGTGGGTACAGGCCCCACCTGCTCAACGTCTCCTCATAAGACAAACCCCATCGTCCCAGGAATCAGCCCAGTGAACCTCCTCTGAACTGTCTCTAAAGCAGTTAGATGTATTTCCAAATAAGGAGCCCACATCTCTACGCAGTACTCCAGCTGCAGACTCGCCAAGGCCCTGTACAGCAGCAGTAAAACTTCTCATAAGACAAAGCCCATCGTCCCAGGAATCAGCCCAGTGAACCTCCTCTGAACTGTCTCTAAAGCAGTTATATCTATTTCCAAATAAGGAGGCCACATCTCTACGCAGTACTCCAGCTGCAGACTCGCCAAGGCCCTGTACAGCAGCAGTAAAACTTCTCATAAGACAAACCCCATCGTCCCAGGAATCAGCCCAGTGAACCTCCTCTGAACTGTCTCTAAAGCGGTTAGACCTATTTCCAAATAAGGAGCCCACATCTCTACGCAGTACTCCGGCTGCGGACTCGCCGGCAGTTGTCACCTGACTCCTGGATGTCGCTAGCCCACCCCCACTTTGCAATAAATGCCTTCTGCACCACTTTACTGCCTCCGCACCTTAACTCGATGCGATTCACGCGCCGGAACACCCAGATCCTTCCCTAACGCGCGTCTCTGCAACCTCCGTCTTCGTAAGCCCTCTCCGGCTTCTCCTGCCGAGGCGGGCAAACCTCACGTCGTCTCCCAAATCCCCCCGGCAGCCGCTCCATCTTCTGCCCGCTCGCTCAGCCTCACCCATGCCGCGGCGTGGACTCTTTGCGCACCTCCTCGCAGCTGACTCTTCCTCCTTAGCTTCGCATCCGTCAGCAAGTCGGCCTGCAACATTGTCCGCCCCTTCATCCAAGTCGCCGACGTCAGCTGGACAAATACATGAGGCACGAGCGCTGAGCTCAGCCTCCCTCTACTGGTTGCATCTTTGCCCTCCTGAAAATGACTCCGTTATCCCTACGCTCCGCTTCCCGCGACTCGGCTAGCCCTCTGTCTGTGTCAATGCGTCGCCTGCAACACCGTGAACTCCCCCCCCCCCCCCCCCCCCCCGACCCCACCCCACCGCTTTGCGGGGTAACCCATTGCCAACGCCGTTGGGAATCCAAACACGCCACATCTACAGGTTCCCCTTTTCCCACCCTGCTTTGTTAGTTCCTCGCGGCTCTGATCCAGCTCCTGAAAGGGGGCTGAGTGAGGGTCTCTGTCTTCAAGGTGGGGGAACCCCACCACCTCCTCCTAGGGGGGGGGTTGTTTAAGAGGTGGGCAGAAAACAGTGGGCTCGGTCAGCGATGCGCAGGCCCCATGAGTGAATCAGAAAGAAAAGCAAAGCTCTCGGAGGCCCGGCAGTGAAAGGGTCAACGGCGGCAGGAAATCAGGGCTCAGGGTCATTAACTCCATTAACAACGTCCTTGAGCATGTACACAACGCAGGCTCTTGGGGACCAGCACATTTGAAAGCACATTTAACACGGGCTGATGGCAGGATAACGCTCAACGGCTGAGGTGGGAGGGGCGTTGAGGGTTGTGAATGAGCTCCCAGGAATTCGTTAGCTCCCCCTCCGACAGGGGGGGGGGGGGGGGCGGATTACGCCCTCAGGGGTAAACAAAGCAGTACGGGGAATGGTCCATGTCCTGCTAACCGCTTGGTCGCTCCTGTAACCTTGTCCGAGAAAGGGCAGCTGCTTCACAAGGACATGACGCTGACAGAGAGAATCTGATTCACTCACAGCTGTCCGTGTGTCTCAGTGTCAGCTCCTGTACGGTCCGTGTGTGTGTGTGTGTGTGTGTGTGTGTGTGTGTCTCAGTGTCAGCTCCTGTACTGTCCGTGTGTGTGTGTGTGTGTCTCAGTGTCAGCTCCTGTACTGTCCGTGTGTGTGTGTGTGTGTGTGTGTGTGTGTGTGTCTCAGTGTCAGCTCCTGTACGGTCCGTGTGTGTGTGTGTGTGTGTGTGTGTGTGTCTCAGTATCAGCTCCTGTACAGTCCGTGTGTGTGTGTGTGTGTGTGTGTCTCAGTGTCAGCTCCTGTACTGTCCGTGTGTGTGTGTGTGTGTGTGTGTCTCAGTGTCAGCTCCTGTACTGTCCGTGTGTGTGTGTGTGTGTGTGTCTCAGTGTCAGCTCCTGTACTGTCCGTGTGTGTGTGTGTGTGTGTGTGTGTGTGTCTCAGTGTCAGCTCCTGTACGGTCCGTGTGTGTGTGTGTGTGTGTGTGTCTCAGTGTCAGCTCCTGTACAGTCCGTGTGTGTGTGTGTGTGTGTGTGTGTGTGTGTCTCAGTGTCAGCTCCTGTACTGTCCGTGTGTGTGTGTGTGTGTGTGTGTGTGTCTCAGTGTCAGCTCCTGTACAGTCCGTGTGTGTGTGTCTCAGTGTCAGCTCCTGTACAGTCCGTGTGTGTGTGTGTGTGTGTGTGTGTGTCTCAGTGCCAGCTCCTGTACAGTCCATGTGTGTGTGTGTGTGTGTGTGTCTCAGTGTCAGCACCTGTACGGTCCATGTGTGTGTGTGTGTGTGTGTGTGTGTGTGTGTCTGTGTCAGCTCCTGTACAGTCCATGTGTGTGTGTGTGTGTGTGTGTGTGTGTGTGTGTCTCAGTGTCAGCTCCTGTACAGTCCGTGTTTGTGTGTGTGTGTGTGTGTCTCAGTGTCAGCTCCTGTACAGTCCGTGTGTGTGTGTGTGTGTGTGTGTGTGTGTGTGTGTCTCAGTGTCAGCACCTGTACGGTCCATGTGTGTGTGTGTGTGTGTGTGTGTGTGTGTGTGTGTGTGTGTGTCTCAGTGTCAGCTCCTGTACAGTCCGTGTGTGTGTGTGTGTGTGTGTGTCTCAGTGTCAGCACCTGTACGGTCCATGTGTGTGTGTGTGTGTGTGTGTGTCTCAGTGTCAGCACCTGTACAGTCCGTGTGTGTGTGTCTCAGTGTCAGCTCCTGTACAGTCCGTGTGTGTATGTGTGTGTGTGTGTGTGTGTGTCTCAGTGTCAGCTCTTGTATAGTCCGTGTGTGTTTGTGTGTGTGTCTCAGTGTCAGCTCCTGTACAGTCCGTGTGTGTGTGTGTGTCTCAGTGTCAGCTCCTGTACAGTCCGTGTGTGTGTGTCTCAGTGTCAGCTCGTGTACAGTCCGTGTGTGTGTGTCTCAGTGTCAGCTCGTGTACAGTCCGTGTGTGTGTGTCTCAGTGTCAGCTCCTGTACAGTCCGTGTGTGTGTGTCTCAGTGTTAGCTCTTGTACGGTCAGTGTGTGTGTGTCCCAGTCTCAGCTCCTGTACAGTCCGTGTGTGTGTGTGTGTGTGTGTGTGTGTCTCAGTGTCAACTCCTGTACAGTCCGTGTGTGTGTGTGTGTCTCAGTGTCAGCTCCTGTACGGTCCATGTGTGTGTGTCTCAGTGTCAGCTCCTGTACGGTCCGTGTGTGTGTGTCTCAGTGTCAGCTCCTGTACAGTCCATGTGTGTGTGTGTGTCTCAGTGTCAACTCCTGTACAGTCTGTGTGTGTGTGTCCCAGTGTCAGCTCCTGTACAGTCCGTGTGTGTGTGTGTGTGTGTGTGTGTGTGTGTGTCTCAGTGTCAGCTCCTGTCCAGTCCGTGTGTGTGTGTCTCAGTGTCAGCTCCTGTACAGTCCGTGTGTGTGTGTGTGTGTCTCAGTGTCAGCTCCTGTACAGTCCGTGTGTGTTTGTGTGTGTGTCTCAGTGTAAGCTCCTGTATGGTCCGTGTGTTTGTGTGTGTGTCTCTCTCTCAGTGTCAGCTCCTGTACAGTCCGTGTGTGTGTGTGTGTGTGTGTGTGTCTCAGTGTCAACTCCTGTACAGTCCGTGTGTGTGTGTCTGTGTCAGCTCCTGTACAGTCTGTGTGTGTGTCTCAGTGTCAACTCCTGTACAGTCCGTGTGTGTGTGTCTCAGTGTCAACTCCTGTACAGTCCGTGTGTGTGTGTCTCAGTGTCAACTCCTGTACAGTCCGTGTGTGTGTGTCTCAGTGTCAACTCCTGTACAGTCCGTGTGTGTGTGTCTCAGTGTCAGCTCCTGTACAATTCGTGTGTGTGTGTGTGTGTGTGTGTGTGTGTGTGTGTGTCTCAGTGTCAACTTATGTACAGTCCATGTGTGTGTGTCTCACTGTCAGCTCCTGTACAGTCCGTGTGTGTCCCAGTGTCAGCTCCTGAACAGTCCGTGTGTGTGTGTGTGTGTGTGTGTGTGTGTCTCAGTGTCAGCTCCTGTATAGTCCATGTGTGTGTGTGTGTCTCAGTGTCAACTCCTGTACAGTCCGTGTGTGTGTGTCTCAGTGTCAGCTCCTGTACGGTCCGTGTGTGTGTGTCCCAGTGTCAGCTCCTGTATGGTCCGTGTGTGTGTGTGTCTCAGTGTCAACTCCTGTACAGTCCGTATGTGTGTGTGTCTCAGTGTCAGCTCCTGTACAGTCCATGTTTGTGTGTGTGTGTGTGTGTGTGTGTGTGTGTGTGTGTGTCTCAGTGTCAACTCCTGTACAGTCCTTGTGTGTGCGTGTGTGTTTCAGTATAAACTGCTGTGTAGTCCATGTGTGTGTGTCTCAGTGTCAGCTCCTGTACAGTCCGTGTGTGTGTGTGTGTCTGTGTCAGCTCCTGTACAGTCTGTGTGTGTGTGTCTCAGTGTCAGCCTCCTGTACAGTCCATGTTTGTGTGTGTGTGTGTGTGTCTCAGTGTCAACTCCTGTACAGTCCTTGTGTGTGCGTGTATGTTTCAGTATAAACTGCTGTGTAGTCCATGTGTGTGTGTCTGTGTCAGCTCCTGTACAGTCCGTGTGTGTGTGTGTGTGTGTCTGTGTCAGCTCCTGTACAGTCTGTGTGTGTGTGTGTGTGTCTCAGTGTCAGCCTCCTGTACAGTCCATGTTTGTGTGTGTGTGTGTGTCTCAGTGTCAACTCCTGTACAGTCCTTGTGTGTGCGTGTATGTTTCAGTATAAACTGCTGTGTAGTCCATGTGTGTGTGTCTGTGTCAGCTCCTGTACAGTCTGTGTGTGTGTGTCTCAGTGTCAACTCTTGTACAGTCCGTGTGTGTGTGTGTGTGTGTCAGGGTCAACTCATGTACAGTCCATGTGTGTGTGTCTCAGTGTCAGCTCCTGTACAGTCCGTGTGTGTGTGTCCCAGCGTCAGCTCCTGTACAGTCCGTGTGTGTGTGTGTGTGTGTGTGTCTCAGTGTCAACTCCTGTTCAGTCCTTGTGTGTGCGTGTGTGTGTGTTTCAGTATAAACTGCTGTGTAGTCCATGTGTGTGTGTCTCAGTGTCAGCTCCTGTACAGTCCGTGTGTGTGTGTGTCTGTGTCAGCTCCTGTACAGTCCGTGTGTGTGTGTGTCTGTGTCAGCTCCTGTACAGTCTGTGTGTGTGTGTCTCAGTGTCAACTCTTGTACAGTCCGTGTGTGTGTGTGTGTGTCAGTGTCAACTCATGTACAGTCCGTGTGTGTGTGTCCCAGCGTCAGCTCCTGTACAGTCCATGTGTGTGTGTCTCAGTGTCAGCTCCTGTACAGTCCGTGTGTGTGTGTCCCAGCATCAGCTCCTGTACAGTCCGTGTGTGTGTGTGTGTGCGTGTCTCAGTGTCAACTCCTGTACAGTCCGTGTGTGTCTCAGTGTAAACTGCTGTGCAGTCCATGTGTGTGTGTCTCAGTGTCAACTCTTGTACAGTCCGTGTGTGTGTGTGTGTGTGTGTGTGTCTGTCTCTCAGTGTCAACTCCTGTACAGTCCGTGTGTGTCTCAGTGTAAACTGCTGTGCAGTCCATGTGTGTGTGTCTCAGTGTCAACTCTTGTACAGTCCGTGTGTGTGTGTGTGTGTGTGTGTCTGTCTCTCAGTGTCAACTCCTGTACAGTCCGTGTGTGTCTCAGTGTAAACTGCTGTGCAGTCCATGTGTGTGTGTCTCAGTGTCAGCTCCTGTACAGTCCGTGTGCGTGCGTGTGTGTCTCAGTGTCAGCTCCTGTACAGTCCGTGTGCATGTGTGTGTGTGTCTCAGTGTCAGCTCCTGTCCAGTCCGTGTGTGTGTGTCTCAGTGTCAGCTCCTGTACAGTCCGTGTGCGTGTGTGTGTGTGTCTGTGTCAGCTCCTGTACAGTCCGTCTGCGTGTGTGTGTGTCTCAGTGTCAGCTCCTGTACAGTCCGTGTGCGTGAGTCTCAGTGTCAGCTCCTGTAAATGAAAAAAGCACAAAAGTAACATTCACACCACACAAGTGCCAGGCATTGACCATCTCCAACGAGAGAGAATCTAACCATCACCCCCTTGATGTTCAGTGGCATTACCATCACTGAATCCCCCACTATCAACATCCTGGGGGTTACCATTGACCAGAAACTGAACTGGGGACCAGCCTCGTAAATACTGCGGCTACAAGAGCAGGTCAGAGGCTGGGAATCCTGTGGAGAGTCACTCACCTCCCGACTCCCCCTAAAGCCTGTCCACCGTCTACAAGGCACAACTCAGGAGTGGGATGGGACGCTCCCCACTTGCCTGGAAGAGTTGCAGCTCCCACAACACTCGAGAAGCTCGACACCGTCCAGGAATAAGCAGCCCCCCCTCCTCCAGCTCAATCGACACCCCCCCCCATCCACAAACACTCACTCCCTCCACCACCAGCGACGCACAGGGGCAGCGGCGTGTGTACCATCTACAAGATGCACTGCAGCAACTCGCCAAGGCTCCTTCGACAGCACCGCCCGAACCCACCACCTCTACCGTCTAGAAGGACCAGGGCAGCAGACACATGGGGAACACCCACCACCTGGAAGTTCCCCTCCGAGACCCTCACCATCCCAACTTGGGAATATATCGGGAGTTCCTTCACTGTCGCTGAGTCCAAATCCTGGAATTCCCTCCCTAACAGCGCTGTGGGTGCACCTACACCACACGGACACAATCCGGGATCTCTCTCCCGAACAGCGCCATGGGTGTACCTACACCACACGGGGACAAAATCCTGGAACTCCCTCCCTAACAGCGCCGTGGGTGTACCTACACCACACGGGGACAAAATCCTGGAACTCCCTCCCTAACAGCGCCGTGGGTGTACCTACACCACACACAGGGACAAAATCCTGGAACTCCCTCCCTAACAGCGCCATGGGTGTACCTACACCACACGGACAAAATACTGGAACTCCCTCCCTAACAGCGACGTGGGTGTACCTACACAACACGGGGACAAAATCCTGGTACTCCCTCCCTAACAGCGCTGCGGGTGTACCTACACCACACGGACAGAACCCTGGAATTCCTTTCCGAAAAGCGCCGTGGATGTACCTACACCACACGGACAAAATCCTGGAACTCCCTCCCTAACAGCGCTGTGGGTGTACCTACACCACACGGACAAAATCCTGGAACTCCCTCCCTAACAGCGCCGTGGGTGTACATATACCACACGGGGGACAAAATCCTGGAACTCCCTCCCTAACAGTGCCGTGGGTGTACCTACACCATACGGACAAACTCCTGGAACTCCCTCCCTAACAGCGCCGTGGGTGTACCTACACCACACGGACAAAATCCTGGAACTCCCTCCATAACAGCGCCATGGGTGTACCTACACCACACGGACAAAATCCTGGAACTCCCTCCCTAACAGCGCCGTGGGTGTACCTACACCACACGGACAACATCCTGGAACTCCCTCCCTAACAGCGCTGTGGGTGTACCTACACCACACGGACAAAATCCTGGAACTCGTTCCCTAACAGCGCCGTGGGTGTACCTACACCACACGGACAAAATCCTGGAACTCCCTCCCTAACAGCGCCGTGGGTGTACCTACACCACACGGGGACAAAATCCTGGAACTCCCTCCCTAACAGCACCGTGGGTGTACCTACACCACATGGACAAAATCCTGGAACTCCCTCCCTAACAGCGCTGTGGATGTACCTACACCACACGGACAAAATCCTGGAACTCCCTCCCTAACAGCACTGTGGGTGTACCTACACCACATGGACAAAATCATGGAACTCCCTCCCTAACAGCGCTGTGGATGTACCTACACCACATGGACAAAATCATGGAACTCCCTCCCTAACAGCACCGTGGGTGTACCTACACCACAGGGACAAAATCCTGGAACTCCCTCCCTAACAGCGCCGTGGGTGTACCTACACCACACGGGGACAAAATCCTGGAACTCCCTCCCTAACAGCGCCGTGGGTGTACCTACACCACATGGGACAAAATCCTGGAACTCCCTCCCTAACAGCGCCGTGGGTGTACCTACACCACATGGGACTGCAGCCGTTCAGGAAGACAGCTCACCCACCACCTTCTCAGGGGGCAATCAGGGTTGGGTAATAAATGCTGGGTCCAGCCAACGAAACCCACATCCTGGGAATGAATTAAAAGTAAGTTGTTATGAGGGTGTGCTAGGTAAACCCTTACTCTACAATGACATCGGCTGGACATATATACACTTGGTAAAGACAGGACACTGGCCTGTCACAGATCTATGCTGCCTTTGTGAAGGACCCAGGGTGTTTTACAGTGTCACACAGCATCTCCGCAGCGCTGACAGACAGTGCCTAAGAGAAGATCAGAGTGAAACCAGAGGGAGGTCACGTGACCCCAGCTCTTGGGGGTAATAAAAGATACTGCTTTGTTTTTTAAAATTGTCATGAGATAGACTCCAACAGGGGCAACAGCCTTACCCCGCCCTCCCTCCCTCCCCCGCTTCCCTTTCTCTCAATCCTCGCTCCTCATCAAAACCGAGCTGTTTGTGATTGGAAAAACCCACCAGAAGAGCTCATTGCTGCAAACCGCCAGTTCTAAACGGAGAATTCTGAATCAACAGCCGCTGACTCCAGTGAAGAGACCCCAGGAACCAGAAGCTGCTGTGGGACGGGAACAAGCATCCGGACAATCCGCGATTCCGTTTTGTTATTAAAGGTCTGACGCTCTGCAGAATCGAACTCCCTTTCCGAAGGGTGTGTGGGGGGTAGGGACTGTTGTTACTGCGTGAGTCAGTAATTGGACATATTTGTACATGTTAAACCTTTTGTTAATGATTTCTGCATCTTTACCTGAGGGAGTTTCATTAATAAACCCAATTCTTCACCTGCTAACTTCAGGAACCTGGCTCGCTTATTCCTTGCCCCAAGCTATGTTATAACTACCTCAGGAGTGGGCAAAGAAAGGGGCCAATTCACTCCTGTTAGCCTGGTTGTAACCCCGTCCAGGACAAAGCAGCCCCCGCGTGATCGACACCCCATCCACAAACACTCACTCCCACCACCACCAGCGACGCACAGGGGCAGCGGCGCGTGTACCATCTACAAGATGCACTGCAGAAACTCGCCAAGGCTCCTTCGACAGCACCGCCCAAACCCAGCACCTCTACCGTCTAGAAGGACCAGGGCAGCAGACACATGGGGAACACCCACCACCTGGAAGTTCCCCTCCGAGACCCTCACCATCCCGACTCGGAAATATATCGGCCGTTCCTTCACTGTCAAAGAGTCAAAATCCTGGAACTCCTTCCCTAACAGCACCGTGGGTGTACCTACACCACACACGGGGACAAAATCCTGGAACTCCCTCCCTAACAGCGCTGTGGGTGTACCTACACCACACGGGGACAAAATCCTGGAACTCCCTCCCTAACAGCGCCGTGGGTGTACCTACACCACACGGACAAAATCCTGGAACTCCCTCCCTAACAGCGCCGTGGGTGTACCTACACCACAGGGACAAAATCCTGGAACACCCTGCCTAACAGCGCTGTGGGTGTACCTACACCACACGGACAAAATCCTGGAACTCCCTCCCTAACAGCGCCGTGGGTGTACCTACACCACACGGACACAATCCTGGAACTCCCTCCCTAACAGCGCCGTGGGTGTACCTACACCAGACGGGACAAAATCTTGGAACATCCTCCCTAACAGCGCCGTGGGTGTACCTATACCAGACGGGACAAAATCCTGGAACTCCCTCCCTGACAGCGCCGTGGGTGTACCTACACCACACGGGACAAAATCCTGGAACTCCCTCCCTAACAGCGCCATGGGTGTACCTACACCACACATGGGGACAAAATCCTGGAACTCCCTCCCGAACAGTGCCGTGGGTGTACCTACACCACACGGGACAAAATCCTGGAACTCCCTCCCTAACAGCACCGTGGATGTACCTACACCACATGGGGGACAAAATCCTGGAACTCCCTCCCTAACAGCGCCGTGGGAGTACCTACACCAGACGGGACAAAATCCTGGAACTCCCTCCCTAACAGCGCCGTGGGAGTACCTACACCACACGGGGACAAAATCCTGGAACTCCCTCCCTAACAGCGCCGTGGGTGTACCTACACCACATGGGGGACAAAATCCTGGAACTCCCTCCCTAACAGCGCCGTGGGAGTACCTACACCACACGGGGACAAAATCCTGGAACTCCCTCCCTAACAGCGCCGTGGGTGTACCTACACCACATGGGGGACAAAATCCTGGAACTCCCTCCCTAACAGCGCCGTGGGTGTACCTACACCACATGGGGGACAAAATCCTGGAACTGCCTCCCTAACAGCGCCGTGGGTGTACCTACACCACACGGGACTGCAGCAGTTCAGGAAGACAGCTCACCCACCACCTTCTCAGGGGGCAATCAGGGTTGGGTAATAAATGCTGGGTCCAGCCAATGAAACCCACATCCTGGGAATGAATTAAAAGTAAGTTGTTATGAGGGTGTGCTAGGTATAACCGTACTCTACAATGACATCGGCTGGACATATATACACTTGGTAAAGACAGGACACTGGCCTGTCACAGATCTATGCTGCCTTTGTGAAGGACCCAGGGTGTTTTACAGTGTCACACAGCATCTCCGCAGCGCTGACGGACAGCGCCTAAGAGAAGATCAGAGTGAAACCAGAGGGAGGTCACGTGACCCCAGCTCTTGGGGGTAAAAAAAGATACTGCTTTGTTTTATAAATTGTCACGAGATAGACGCCAACAGGGCAACAGCCTTACTCCGCCCTCCCTCCCTCCCCCGCTTCCTTTCTCTCAATCCTCGCTCCACATCAAAACCGAGCTGTTTGTGATTGGAAAAACCCACCAGAAGAGCTCATTGCTGCAAACCGCCAGTTCCAAACGGAGAATTCTGAATCAACAGCCGCTGACTCCAGTGAAGAGACCCCAGGAACCAGCAGCTGCTGTGGGACGGGAACAAGCATCCGGACAATCCGCGATTCCGTTTTGTTATTAAAGGTCTGACGCTCTGCAGAATCGAACTCCCTTTCCGAAGGGTGTGTGGGGGGTAGGGACTGTTGTTACTGCGTGAGTCAGTAATTGGACATATTTGTACATGTTAAACCTTTTGTTAATGATTTCTGCATCTTTACCTGAGGGAGTTTCATTAATAAACCCAATTCTTCACCTGCTAACTTCAGGAACCTGGCTCGCTTATTCCTTGCCCCAAGCTATGTTATAACTACCTCAGGAGCGGGCAAAGAAAGGGGCCAATTCACTCCTGTTAGCCTGGTTGTAACCCCATCCAGGACAAAGCAGCCCCCGCGTGATCGACACCCCATCCACAAACACTCACTCCCACCACCACCAGTGACGCACTGGGGCAGCGGTGTGTGTACCATCTACAAGATGCACTGCAGCAACTCGCCAAGGCTCCTTCGACAGCGCCGCCCAGACCCAGCACCTCTACCGTCTAGAAGGACCAGGGCAGCAGACACATGGGGAACACCCACCACCTGGAAGATCCCCCTCCGAGACACTCACGGTCCCGACTTGGGAATATATTGGCTGTTCCTTCATTGTTGCTGGGTGAAAATCCTGGAACGCTCTCGCTAACAGCGCCGTGGGTGTACCTACATCACACGGACAGAATCCTGGAACTCCCTCCCTAACAGCGCCGTGGGTGTACCTACACCACACGGACAAAATCCTGGAACTCCCTCCCTAACAGCGCCGTGGGTGTACCTACACCACACGGACAAAATCCTGGAACAACCTCCCTAACAGCGCCGTGGGTGTACCTACACCACACGGGGAGAAAATCCTGGAACACCCTCCCTAACAGTGACGTGGGTGTACCTGCACCACACGGGGACAAAATCCTGGAACTCCCTCCCTAACAGCGCCGTGGGTGTACCTACACCACACAGGACAAAATCCTGGAACTCCCTCCCTAACAGCGCCGTGGGTGTACCTACACCACAGGGACCAAATCCTGGAACACCCTCCCTAACAGCGCTGTGGGTGTACCTACACCACACGGATAAAATCCTGGAACTCCCTCCCTAACAGCGCCGTGGGTGTACCTACACCACACGGGACAAAATCCTGGAACTCCCTCCCTAACAGCGCCGTGGGTGTACCTACACCACACGGACAAAATCCTGGAACTCCCTCCCTAACAGCGCCGTGGGTGTACCTACACCACACGGACAAAACCCTGGAACTCCCTCCCTAACAGCGCTGTGGGTGTACCTACACCACAGGGCACAAAATCCATGACTCCCTCCCTAACAGCGCCGTGGGTGTACCTACACCACACGGTCAAAATCCTGGAACTCCCTCCCTAACAGCACTGTGGGTGTACCTACACAACACGGACAAAATCAAGGAACTCCCTCCCTAACAATGCCGTGGGTGTACCTACACTACACTGGGACAAAATCCTGGAACTCCCTCCCTAACAGCGCTGTGGGTGTACCTACACAACACGGACAAATTTCTGGAGCTCCCTCCCTAACAGCGCCGTGGTTGTACCTACACCACAGGGGACAAAATCCTGGAACTCCCTCCCTAACAGCGCCGTGGGTGTACCTACACCACACGGACAAAATCCTGGAACTCCCTCCCTAACAGCGCCGTGGGTGTACCTACACCACACGGGGACAAAATCCTGGAACTCCCTCCCTAACAGCGCCGTGGGTGTACCTACACCACACGGACAAAATCCTGGAACTCCCTCCCTAACAGCGCTGTGGGAGTACCTACACCACACACGGGGACAAAATCCTGGAACTCCCTCCCTAACAGCGCTGTGGGTGTACCTACACCACACGGACAAAATCCTGGAACTCCCTCCCTAACAGCACTGTGGGTGTACCTACACCACACGGACACAATCCTGGAACTCCCTCCCTAACAGCGCCGTGGATGTACCTACACCACACGGGACTGCAGCAGTTCAGGAAGACAGCTCACCCACCACCTTCTCAGGGGGCAATCAGGGTTGGGTAATAAATGCTGGGTCCAGCCAACGAAACCCACATCCTGGGAATGAATTAAAAGTAAGTTGTTATGAGGGTCTGCTAGGTATAACCTTACTCTACAATGACATCGGCTGGACATATATACACTTGGTAAAGACAGGACACTGGCCTGTCACAGATCTATGCTGCCTTTGTGAAGGACCCAGGGTGTTTTACAGTGTCACACAGCATCTCCGCAGCGCTGACAGACAGCGCCTAAGAGATCAGAGTGAAACCAGAGGGAGGTCACGTGACCCCAGCTCTTGGGGGTAAAAAAAGATACTGCTTTGTTTTATAAATTGTCACGAGATAGACTCCAACAGGGGCAACAGCCTTACCCCGCCCTCCCTCCCTCCCCCGCTTCCTTTCTCTCAATCCTCGCTCCAAATCAAAACCGAGCTGTTTGTGATTGGAAAAACCCACCAGAAGAGCTCATTGCTGCAAACCGCCAGTTCCAAACGGAGAATTCTGAATCAACAGCCGCTGACTCCAGTGAAGAGACCCCAGGAACCAGCAGCTGCTGTGGGACGGGAACAAGCATCCGGACAATCCGCGATTCCGTTTTGTTATTAAAGGTCTGACGCTCTGCAGAATCGAACTCCCTTTCCGAAGGGTGTGTGGGGGGTAGGGACTGTTGTTACTACGTGAGTCAGTAATTGGACATTTTTGTACATGTTAAACCTTTTGTTAATGATTTCTGCATCTTTACCTGAGGGAGTTTCATTAATAAACCCAATTCTTCACCTGCTAACTTCAGGAACCTGGCTCGCTTATTCCTTGCCCCAAGCTATGTTATAACTACCTCAGGAGTGGGCAAAGAAAGGGGCCAATTCACTCCTGTTAGCCTGGTTGTAACCATGTCCAGGACAAAGCAGCCCCCGCGTGATCGACACCCCATCCACAAACATTCACTCCCTCCCCCACCAGTGACGCACAGGGGCAGCGGCGTGTGTACCATCTACAAGATGCACTGCAGCAACTCGCCAAGGCTCCTTCGACAGCACCGCCCAAACCCACCACCTCTACCGTCTAGAAGGACCAGGGCAGCAGACACATGGGGAACACCAACCACCTGGAAGTTCCCCCTCCGAGACACTCACCGTCCCGACTTGGGAATATATCGGGAGCTCCTTCACTGTCACTGGGTCAGAATCCTGGAACTCCCTCCCTAACAGCGCTGTGGGTGTACCTACACCACACGGACAAAATCCTGGAACTCCCTCCCTAACAGCGCCGTGGGTGTACCTACACCACACACGGGACAAAATCCTGGAACTCCCTCCCTAACAGCGCCGTGGGTGTACCTACACCACACGGACAAAATCCTGGAACTCCCTCCCTAACAGCGCTGTGGGTGCACCTACACCACACAGGGACAAAATCCTGGAACACCCTCCCTAACAGCGCTGTGGGTGTACCTACAACACACGGACAAAATCCTGGAACTCCCTCCCTAACAGCGCCGTGCGTGTACCTACACGACACGGACAAAACCCTGGAACTCCCTCCCTAACAGCGCCGTGGGTGTACCTACACCACAGGGGACAAAATCCATGACTCCCTCCCTAACAGCGCCGTGGGTGTACCTACACCACACGGTCAAAATCCTGGAACTCCCTCCCTAACAGCACTGTGGGTGTACCTACACAACACGGACAAAATCAAGGAACTCCCTCCCTAACAATGCCGTGGGTGTACCTACACTACACTGGGACAAAATCCTGGAACTCCCTCCCTAACAGCGCCGTAGGTGTACCTACACCACACGGACAAAATTCTGGAGCTCCCTCCCTAACAGCGCCGTGGTTGTACCTACACCACAGGGGACAAAATCCTGGAACTCCCTCCCTAACAGCGCCGTGGGTGTACCTACACCACACGGACAAAATCCTGGAACTCCCTCCCTAACAGCACTGTGGGTGTACCTACACCACACGGACAAAATCCTGGAACTCCCTCCCTAACAGCACGGTGGGTGTACCTACACCACAGGGACAAAATCCTGGAACTCCCTCCCTAACAGCACTGTGGGTGTACCGACACCACAGGGACAAAATCCTGGAACTCCCTCCCTATCAGCACCATGGGTGTACCTACACCACACGGACAAAATCCTGGAACTCCCTCCCTAACAGCGCCGTGGGTGTACCTACACCACACGGACAAAATCCTGGAACTCCCTCCCTAACAGCGCCGTGGGTGTACCTACACCACACACCGGGACAAAATCCTGGAACTCACTCCCTAACAGCGCCGTGGGTGTACCTACACCGGACGGGACAAAATCCTGGAACTCCCTCCCTTACAGCGCCGTGGGTGTACCTACACCACACGGACAAAATCCTGGAACTCCCTCTCTAACAGCGCCGTGGGTGTACCTACACCACACGGGACAAAATCCTGGAACTCCCTCCCTAACAGCGCCGTGGGTGTACCTACACCACACGGGACAAAATCCTGGAACTCCCTCCCTAACAGCGCCGTGGGTGTACCTACACCACACGGGACAAAATCCTGGAACTCCCTCTCTAACAGCGCCGTGGATGTACCTACACCACACGGACAAAATCCTGGAACTCCCTCCCTAACAGCACTGTGGGTGTACCTACACCACATGGGACTGCAGCAGTTCAGGAAGACAGCTCACCCACCAGCGTCTCAGGGGGCAATCAGGGTTGGGTAATAAATGCTGGGTCCAGCCAACGAAACCCACATCCTGGGAATGAATTAAAAGTAAGTTGTTGGGTGTGCTAGGTAAACCCTTACTCTACAATGACATCGGCTGGACATATATACACTTGGTAAAGAAAGGACACCGGCCTGTCACAGATCTATGCTGCCTTTGTGAAGGACCCAGGGTGTTTTACAGTGTCACACAGCATCTCCGCTGCGTGGACAGACAGCGCCTAAGGGAAGATCAGAGTGAAACCAGAGGGAGGTCACGTGACCCCAGCTCTTGGGGGTAAAAAAAGATACTGCTTTGTTTTATAAATTGTCACGAGATAGACTCCAACAGGGGCAACAGCCTTACCCCGCCCTCCCTCCCTTCCCCGCTTCCTTTCTCTCAATCCTCGCTCCACATCAAAACCGAGCTGTTTGTGATTGGAAAAACCCACCAGAAGAGCTCATTGCTGCAAACCGCCAGTTCCAAACGGAGAATTCTGAATCAACAGCCGCTGACTCCAGTGAAGAGACCCCAGGAACCAGCAGCTGCTGTGGGACGGGAACAAGCATCCGGACAATCCGCGATTCCGTTTTGTTATTAAAGGTCTGACGCTCTGCAGAATCAAACTCCCTTTCCGAAGGGTGTGTGGGGGGTAGGGACTGTTGTTACTGCGTGAGTCAGTAATGGGACATATTTGTACATGTTAAACCTTTTGTTAATGATTTCTGCATCTTTACCTGAGGGAGTTTCATTAATAAACCCAATTCTTCACCTGCTAACTTCAGGAACCTGGCTCGCTTATTCCTTGCCCCAAACTACGTTATAACTACCTCAGGAGTGGGCAAAGAAAGGGGCCAATTCACTCCTGTTAGCCTGGTTGTAACCCCGTCCAGGACAAAGCAGCCCCCGCGTGATCGACACCCCATCCACAAACACTCACTCCCTCCACCACCAGCGACGCACAGGGGCAGCGGCGTGTGTATCATCTACAAGATGCACTGCAGCAACTCGCCAAGGCTCCTTCGACAGCACCGCCCAAACCCACCACCTCTACCGTCTAGAAGGACCAGGGCAGCAGACACATGGGGAACACCCACCACCTGGACGTTCCCCCTCCGAGACCCTCACCATCCCGACTCGGAAATATATCGGCCGTTCCTTCACTGTCAAAGAGTCAAAATCCTGAAATTCCCTCCCATACAGCGCTGTGGGTGTACCTACACCACACGGACAAAATCCTGGAACTCCCTCCCTAACAGCGCCGTGGGTGTACCTACACCACACGGACAAAATCCTGGAACTCCCTCCCTAACAGCGCCGTGGGTGTACCTACACCACACGGGACAAAATCCTGGAACTCCCTCCCTAACAGCGCTGTGGGTGTACCTACACCACACGGGACAAAATCCTGGAACTCCCTCCCTAACAGCACCGTGGGTGTACCTACACCACACGGACAAAATCCTGGAACTCCCTCCCTAACAGCACCGTGGGTGTACCTACACCACACGGACAAAATCCTGGAACTCCCTCCCTAACAGCGCCATGGGTGTACCTACACCACACGGACAAAATCCTGGAACTCCCTCCCTAACAGCGCCGTGGGTTTACCTACACCACACGGGGACAAAATCCTGGAAATCCCTCCCTAACAGCGCCGTGGGTGTACCTACACCACACGGACAAAATCCTGGAACTCCCTCCCTAACAGCACCGTGGGTGTACCTACACCACACGGGGACAAAATCCTGGAACTCCCTCCCTAACAGCGCTGTGGGTGTACCTACACCACACAGGACAAAATCCTGGAAATCCCTCCCTAACAGCGCCGTGGGTGTACCTACACCACACAGGACAAAATCCTGGAACTCCCTCCATAACAGCACCGTGGGTGTACCTACACCACACGGGGACAAAATCCTGGAACTCCCTCCCTAACAGCGCTGTGGGTGTACCTACACCACACAGGACAAAATCCTGGAACTCCCTCCCTAACAGCACTGTGGGTGTACCTACACCACACGGACAAAATCCTGGAAATCCCTCCCTAACAGCGCTGTGGGTGTACCTACACCACACACGGGGACAAAATCCTGGAACTCCCTCCCTAACAGCGCCGTGGGTGTACCTACACCACAGGGGACAAAATCCTGGAACGCTCTCCCTAACAGCGCCGTGGGTGTACCTACACTACACAGACAAAATCCTGGAACTCCCTCCCCAACAGCATCGTGGGTGTACCCACACCACACGGACAAAATCCTGGAACTCCCTCCCTAACAGCGCCGTGGGTGTACCTACACCACACGGACAAAATCCTGGAACTCCCTCCCTAACAGCACCATGGGTGTACCTACACCACACGGACAAACTCCTGGAACTCCCTCGCTAACAGCGCCATGGGTGTACCTACACCACACGGACAAAATCCTGGAACTCCCTCCCTAACAGCGCCGTGGGTGTACCTACACTACACAGACAAAATCCTGGAACTCCCTCCCTAACAGCACCGTGGGTGTACCTACACCTCACGGACACAATCCTGGAACTCCCTCCCTAACAGCGCCGTGGGTGTACCTACACTACACACGGGGACAAAATCCTGGAACTCCCTCCCTAACAGCGCCATGGGTGTACCTACACCACACGGACAAAATCCTGGAACACCCTCCCTAACAGCGCCATGGGTGTACCTACACCACACGGGACAAAATCCTGGAACTCCCTCCCTAACAGCACCGTGGGTGTACCTACACCACACGGACAAAATCCTGGAACTCCCTCCCTAACAGTGCCATGGGTGTACCTACACCACACGGACAAAATCCTGGAACACCCTCCCTAACAGCGCCGTGGGTGTACCTACACCACACGGGACAAAATCCTGGAACTCCCTCCCTAACAGCGCCGTGGGTGTACCTACACCACACGGACAGAATCCTGGAACTCCCTCCCTAACAGCGCCGTGGGTGTACCTACACCACATGGAGACTGCAGCAGTTCAGGAAGACAGCTCACCCACCACCTTCTCAGGGGGCAATCAGGGTTGGGTAATAAATGCTGGGTCCAGGCAACGAAACCCACATCCTGGGAATGAATTAAAAGTAAGTTGTTATGAGGGTGTGCTAGGTAAAACCTTACTCTACAATGACATCGGCTGGACATATATACACTTGGTAAAGACAGGACACTGGCCTGTCACAGATCTATGCTGCCTTTGTGAAGGACCCAGGGTGTTTTACAGTGTCACACAGCATCTCCGCAGCGCTGACAGACAGCGCCTAAGAGATCAGAGTGAAACCAGAGGGAGGTCACGTGACCCCAGCTCTTGGGGGTAAAAAAAGATACTGCTTTGTTTTTAAATTTGTCACGAGATAGACTCCAACAGGGCAACAGCCTTACCCCGCACTCCCTCCCTCCCCCGCTTCCCTTTCTCTCAATCCTCGCTCCTCATCAAAACCGAGCTGTTTGTGATTGGAAAAACCCACCAGAAGAGCTCATTGCTGCAAACCGCCAGTTCTAAACGGAGAATTCTGAATCAACAGCCGCTGACTCCAGTGAAGAGACCCCAGGAACCAGCAGCTGCTGTGGGACGGGAACAAGCATCCGGACAATCCGCGATTCCGTTTTGTTATTAAAGGTCTGACGCTCTGCAGAATCGAACTCCCTTTCCGAAGGGTGTGTGGGGGGTAGGGACTGTTGTTACTGCGTGAGTCAGTAATTGGACATATTTGTACATGTTAAACCTTTTGTTAATGATTTCTGCATCTTTACCTGAGGGAGTTTCATTAATAAACCCAATTCTTCACCTGCTAACTTCAGGAACCTGGCTCGCTTATTCCTTGCCCCAAACTATGTTATAACTACCTCAGGAGTGGGCAAAGAAAGGGGCCAATTCACTCCTGTTAGCCTGGTTGTAACCCCGTCCAGGACAAAGCAGCCCCTGCGTGATCGACACCCCATCCACAAACACTCACTCCCTCCACCACCAGTGACGCACAGTAGCAGCGGCGTGTGTACCATCTACAAGATGCACTGCAGCAACTCGCCAAGGCTCCTTCGACAGCACCGCCCAAACCCACCACCTCTACCGTCTAGGAGGAACAGGGCAGCAGACACATGGGGAACACCCACCACCTGGAAGTTCCCCCTCCGAGACCCTCACCATCCCGACTTGGGAATATATTGGCCGTTCCTTCACTGTCGCTGCGTCAAAATCGTGGAACGCTCTCCCTAACAGCACCGTGGGCGTACCTACACCACACGGGACAAAATCCTGGAACTCCCTCCCTAACAGCGCCGTGGGTGTACCTACACCACACGGACAAAATCCTGGAACTCCCTCCCTAACAGCGCCGTGGGTGTACCTACACCACACACGGGACAAAATCCTGGAACTCCCTCCCTAACAGCGCCGTGGGTGTACCTACACCACAAGGACAAAATCCTGGAACTCCCTCCCTAACAGCACTGTGGGTGTACCTACACCACACGGACAAAATCCTGGAACTCCCTCCCTAACAGTGCCGTGGGTGCACCTACACCACACGGGGACAAAATCCTGGAACTCCCTCCCTAACAGCGCCGTGGGTGTACCTACACCACACGGACAAAATCCTGGAACTCCCTCCCTAACAGCGCCGTGGGTGTATCTACACCACAGGGGGCAAAATCCATGACTCCCTCCCTAACAGCGCCGTGGGTGTACCTACACCACACGGACAAATGCCTGGAACTCCCTTCCTAACAGCGCCGTGGGTGTACCTACACCACACGGGGGACAAAATCCTGGAACTCCCTCCCTAACAGCGCCGTGGGTGTACCTACACCACACGGGGGACAAAATCCTGGAACTCCCTCCCTAACAGCGCCGTGGGTGTACCTACACCACACGGGACAAAATCCTGGAACTCCCTCCCTAACAGCGCCGTGGGTGTACCTACACCACACGGACAAAATCCTGGAACTCCCTCCCTAACAGCGCCGTGGGTGTACCTACACCACACGGACAAAATCCTGGAACAACCTCCCTAACAGCGCCGTGGGTGTACCTACACCACACGGGGAGAAAATCCTGGAACTCCCTCCCTAACAGTGACGTGGGTGTACCTGCACCACACGGGGACAAAATCCTGGAACTCCCTCCCTAACAGCGCCGTGGGTGTACCTACACCACACAGGACAAAATCCTGGAACTCCCTCCCTAACAGCGCCGTGGGTGTACCTACACCACAGGGACCAAATCCTGGAACACCCTCCCTAACAGTGCTGTGGGTGTACCTACACCACACGGATAAAATCCTGGAACTCCCTCCCTAACAGCGCCGTGGGTGTACCTACACCACACGGGACAAAATCCTGGAACTCCCTCCCTAACAGCGCCGTGGGTGTACCTACACCACACGGACAAAATCCTGGAACTCCCTCCCTAACAGCGCCGTGGGTGTACCTACACCACACGGACAAAACCCTGGAACTCCCTCCCTAACAGCGCTGTGGGTGTACCTACACCACAGGGCACAAAATCCATGACTCCCTCCCTAACAGCGCCGTGGGTGTACCTACACCACACGGTCAAAATCCTGGAACTCCCTCCCTAACAGCACTGTGGGTGTACCTACACAACACGGACAAAATCAAGGAACTCCCTCCCTAACAATGCCGTGGGTGTACCTACACTACACTGGGACAAAATCCTGGAACTCCCTCCCTAACAGCGCTGTGGGTGTACCTACACAACACGGACAAATTTCTGGAGCTCCCTCCCTAACAGCGCCGTGGTTGTACCTACACCACAGGGGACAAAATCCTGGAACTCCCTCCCTAACAGCGCCGTGGGTGTACCTACACCACACGGACAAAATCCTGGAACTCCCTCCCTAACAGCGCCGTGGGTGTACCTACACCACACGGGGACAAAATCCTGGAACTCCCTCCCTAACAGCGCCGTGGGTGTACCTACACCACACGGACAAAATCCTGGAACTCCCTCCCTAACAGCGCTGTGGGAGTACCTACACCACACACGGGGACAAAATCCTGGAACTCCCTCCCTAACAGCGCTGTGGGAGTACCTACACCACACGGACACAATCCTGGAACTCCCTCCCTAACAGCGCCGTGGATGTACCTACACCACACGGGACTGCAGCAGTTCAGGAAGACAGCTCACCCACCACCTTCTCAGGGGGCAATCAGGGTTGGGTAATAAATGCTGGGTCCAGCCAACGAAACCCACATCCTGGGAATGAATTAAAAGTAAGTTGTTATGAGGGTCTGCTAGGTATAACCTTACTCTACAATGACATCGGCTGGACATATATACACTTGGTAAAGACAGGACACTGGCCTGTCACAGATCTATGCTGCCTTTGTGAAGGACCCAGGGTGTTTTACAGTGTCACACAGCATCTCCGCAGCGCTGACAGACAGCGCCTAAGAGAAGATCAGAGTGAAACCAGAGGGAGGTCACGTGACCCCAGCTCTTGGGGGTAAAAAAAGATACTGCTTTGTTTTATAAATTGTCACGAGATAGACTCCAACAGGGGCAACAGCCTTACCCCGCCCTCCCTCCCTCCCCCGCTTCCTTTCTCTCAATCCTCGCTCCAAATCAAAACCGAGCTGTTTGTGATTGGAAAAACCCACCAGAAGAGCTCATTGCTGCAAACCGCCAGTTCCAAACGGAGAATTCTGAATCAACAGCCGCTGACTCCAGTGAAGAGACCCCAGGAACCAGCAGCTGCTGTGGGACGGGAACAAGCATCCGGACAATCCGCGATTCCGTTTTGTTATTAAAGGTCTGACGCTCTGCAGAATCGAACTCCCTTTCCGAAGGGTGTGTGGGGGGTAGGGACTGTTGTTACTACGTGAGTCAGTAATTGGACATTTTTGTACATGTTAAACCTTTTGTTAATGATTTCTGCATCTTTACCTGAGGGAGTTTCATTAATAAACCCAATTCTTCACCTGCTAACTTCAGGAACCTGGCTCGCTTATTCCTTGCCCCAAGCTATGTTATAACTACCTCAGGAGTGGGCAAAGAAAGGGGCCAATTCACTCCTGTTAGCCTGGTTGTAACCATGTCCAGGACAAAGCAGCCCCCGCGTGATCGACACCCCATCCACAAACATTCACTCCCTCCCCCACCAGTGACGCACAGGGGCAGCGGCGTGTGTACCATCTACAAGATGCACTGCAGCAACTCGCCAAGGCTCCTTCGACAGCACCGCCCAAACCCACCACCTCTACCGTCTAGAAGGACCAGGGCAGCAGACACATGGGGAACACCAACCACCTGGAAGTTCCCCCTCCGAGACACTCACCGTCCCGACTTGGGAATATATCGGGAGCTCCTTCACTGTCACTGGGTCAGAATCCTGGAACTCCCTCCCTAACAGCGCTGTGGGTGTACCTACACCACACGGACAAAATCCTGGAACTCCCTCCCTAACAGCGCCGTGGGTGTACCTACACCACACACGGGACAAAATCCTGGAACTCCCTCCCTAACAGCGCCGTGGGTGTACCTACACCACACGGACAAAATCCTGGAACTCCCTCCCTAACAGCGCTGTGGGTGCACCTACACCACACAGGGACAAAATCCTGGAACACCCTCCCTAACAGCGCTGTGGGTGTACCTACACCACACGGACAAAATCCTGGAACTCCCTCCCTAACAGCGCCGTGCGTGTACCTACACGACACGGACAAAACCCTGGAACTCCCTCCCTAACAGCGCCGTGGGTGTACCTACACCACAGGGGACAAAATCCATGACTCCCTCCCTAACAGCGCCGTGGGTGTACCTACACCACACGGTCAAAATCCTGGAACTCCCTCCCTAACAGCACTGTGGGTGTACCTACACAACACGGACAAAATCAAGGAACTCCCTCCCTAACAATGCCGTGGGTGTACCTACACTACACTGGGACAAAATCCTGGAACTCCCTCCCTAACAGCGCCGTAGGTGTACCTACACCACACGGACAAAATTCTGGAGCTCCCTCCCTAACAGCGCCGTGGTTGTACCTACACCACAGGGGACAAAATCCTGGAACTCCCTCCCTAACAGCGCCGTGGGTGTACCTACACCACACGGACAAAATCCTGGAACTCCCTCCCTAACAGCACTGTGGGTGTACCTACACCACACGGACAAAATCCTGGAACTCCCTCCCTAACAGCACGGTGGGTGTACCTACACCACAGGGACAAAATCCTGGAACTCCCTCCCTAACAGCACTGCGGGTGTACCGACACCACAGGGACAAAATCCTGGAACTCCCTCCCTATCAGCACCATGGGTGTACCTACACCACACGGACAAAATCCTGGAACTCCCTCCCTAACAGCGCCGTGGGTGTACCTACACCACACGGACAAAATCCTGGAACTCCCTCCCTAACAGCGCCGTGGGTGTACCTACACCACACACCGGGACAAAATCCTGGAACTCACTCCCTAACAGCGCCGTGGGTGTACCTACACCGGACGGGACAAAATCCTGGAACTCCCTCCCTTACAGCGCCGTGGGTGTACCTACACCACACGGACAAAATCCTGGAACTCCCTCCCTAACAGCGCCGTGGGTGTACCTACACCACACGGGACAAAATCCTGGAACTCCCTCTCTAACAGCGCCGTGGATGTACCTACACCACACGGGGACAAAATCCTGGAACTCCCTCCCTAACAGCGCCGTGGGTGTACCTACACCACACGGGGACAAAATCCTGGAACACCCTCCCTAACAGCGCCGTGGGTGTACCTACACCACAGGGACAAAATCCTGGAACTCCCTCCCTAACAGCGCTGTGGGTGTACCTACACCACACGGACAAAATCCTGGAACTCCCTCCCTAACAGCGCCGTGGGTGTACCTACACCACACGGGGAAAAAATCCTGGAACTCCCTCCCTAACAGCGCCGTGGGAGTACCTACACCACAGGGACAAAATCCTGGAACTCCCTCCCTAACAGCGCTGTGGGTGTACCTACACCACACGGACAAAATCCTGGAACTCCCTCCCTAACAGCGCCGTGGGTGTACCTACACCACACGGACAAAATCCTGGAACTCCCTCCCTAACAGCGCTGTGGATGTACCTACACCACACGGGACTGCAGCAGTTCAGGAAGACAGCTCACCCACCACCTTCTCAGGGGGCAATCAGGGTTGGGTAATAAATGCTGGGTCCAGCCAACGAAACCCACATCCTGGGAATGAATTAAAAGTAAGTTGTTATGAGGGTGTGCTAGGTATAACCTTACTCTACAATGACATCGGCTGGACATATATACACTTGGTAAAGAAAGGACACTGGCCTGTCACAGATCTATGCTGCCTTTGTGAAGGACCCAGGGTGTTTTACAGTGTCACACAGCATCTCCGCAGCGCTGACAGACAGCGCCTAAGAGAAGATCAGAGTGAAACCAGAGGGAGGTCACGTGACCCCAGCTCTTGGGGGTAAAAAAAGATACTGCTTTGTTTTATAAATTGTCACGAGATAGACTCCAACAGGGGCAACAGCCTTACCCCGCCCTCCCTCCCTCCCCCGCTTCCTTTCTCTCAATCCTCGCTCCAAATCAAAACCGAGCTGTTTGTGATTGGAAAAACCCACCAGAAGAGCTCATTGCTGCAAACCACCAGTTCTAAACGGAGAATTCTGAATCAACCGCCGCTGACTCCAGTGAAGAGACCCCAGGAACCAGCAGCTGCTGTGGGACGGGAACAAGCATCCGGACAATCCGCGATTCCGTTTTGTTATTAAAGGTCTGACGCTCTGCAGAATCGAACTTCCTTTCCGAAGGGTGTGTGGGGGGTAGGGACTGTTGTTACTGCGTGAGTCAGTAATTGGACATATTTGTACATGTTAAACCTTTTGTTAATGATTTCTGCATCTTTACCTGAGGGAGTTTCATTAATAAACCCAATTCTTCACCTGCTAACTTCAGGAACCTGGCTCGCTTATTCCGTGCCCCCAGCTACGTTATAACTACCTCAGGAGTGGGCAAAGAAAGGGGCCAATTCACTCCTGTTAGCCTGGTTGTAACCCCGTCCAGGACAAAACAGCCCCCGCGTGATCGACACCCCATCCACAAACACTCACTCCCTCCACCACCAGTGACACACATTAGCAGCGGCGTGTGTACCATCTACAAGATGCACTGCAGCAACTCGCCAAGGCTCCTTCGACAGCACCGCCCAAACCCACCACCTCTACCGTCTAGGAGGACCAGGGCAGCAGACACATGGGGAACACCCACCACCTGGAAGTTCCCCCTCCGAGACCCTCACCATCCCGACTTGGGAATATATTGGCCGTTCCTTCACTGTCGCTGCGTCAAAATCGTGGAACGCTCTCCCTAACAGCGCCGTGGGCGTACCTACACCACACGGGACAAAATCCTGGAACTCCCTCCCTAACAGCGCCGTGGGTGTACCTACACCACATGGACAAAATCCTGGAACTCCCTCCCTAACAGCGCCGTGGGTGTACCTACACCACACGGACACAAAATCCAGGAACTCCCTCCCTAACAGCGCCGTGGGTGTACCAACACCACACGGACACAAAATCCTGGAACTCCCTCCCTAACAGCACCGTGGGTGTACCTACACCACAGGGACAAAATCCTGGAACTCCCTCCCTAACAGCGCCGTGGGTGTACCTACACCACACGGACAAAATCCTGGAACTCCCTCCCTAACAGCGCCGTGGGTGTACCTACACCACACGGGACAAAATCCTGGAACTCCCTCCCTAACAGCGCTGTGGGTGTACCTACACCACATGGGACAAAATCCTGGAACTCCCTCCCTAACAGCGCCGTGGGTGTACCTACACCACACGGGACAAAATCCTTGAACTCCCTCCCTAACAGCGCCGTGAGTGTACCTACACCACACAGACAAAATCCAGGAACTCCCTCCCTAACAGCACCGTGGGTGTACCTACACCACACACGGGGACAAAATCCTGGAACTCCCTCCCTAACAGCGCTGTGGGTGTACCTACACCACACAGACAAAATCCTGGAACTCCCTCCCTAACAGCACTGTGGGTGTACCTACACCACACGGACACAATCCTGGAACTCCCTCCCTAACAGCACCATGGGTGTACCTACACCACACGGACAAAATCCTGGAACTCCCTCCCTAACAGCGCTGTGGGTGTACCTACACCACACAGACAAAATCCTGGAACTCCCTCCCTAACAGCACTGTGGGTGTACCTACACCACACGGACACAATCCTGGAACTCCCTCCCTAACAGCACCATGGGTGTACCTACACCACACGGACAAAATCCTGGAACTCCCTCCCTAACAGCACTGTGGGTGTACCTACACCACACGGGACAAAATCCTGGAACTCCCTCCCTAACAGCACTGTGGGTGTATCTACACCACACACGGGGACAAAATCCTGGAACTCGCTTCCTAACAGCGCCGTGGGTGTACCTACACCACACGGACAAAAACCTGGAACACCCTCACTAACAGCGCCGTGGGTGTACCTACACCACATGGACAAAATCCTGGAACTCCCTCCCTAACAGCGCCGTGGGTGTACCTACACCACACGGACACAAAATCCAGGAACTCCCTCCCTAACAGCGCCGTGGGTGTACCTACACCACACGGACACAAAATCCTGGAACTCCCTCCCTAACAGCACCGTGGGTGTACCTACACCACACACAGGGACAAAATCCTGGAACTCGCTCCCTAACAGCGCCGTGGGTGGACCTACACCACACACGGGGACAAAATCCTGGAACTCCCTCCCTAACAGCACTGTGGGTGTACCTACACCACACGGGACAAAATCCTGGAACTCCCTCCCTAACAGCACTGTGGGTGTACCTACACCACACAAGGGAACAAAATCCTGGAACTCCCTCCCTAACAGCACCATGGGTGTACCTAAACCACACACGGGGACAAAATCCTGGAACTCCCTCCCTAACAGCGCCGTGGGTGTACCTACACCACACGGACAAAATCCTGGAACTCCCTCCCTAACAGCGCCGTGGGTGTACCTACACCACACGTACAAATTCCTGGAACTCCCTCCCTAACAGCGCCGTGGGTGGACCTACACCACACGGACAGACTCCTGGAACTCCCTCCCTAACAGCGCCGTGGGTGTACCAACACCACACGGACAGATTCCTGGAACACCCTCCCTAACAGCGCCGTGAGAGTACCTACACCACATGGGACAAAATCCTGGAACTCCCACCCTAACAGCGCCGTGGGTGTACCTACACCACATGGGACAAAATCCTGGAACTCCCACCCTAACAGCGCTGTGGGTGTACCTACACCACACGGACAAAATCCTGGAACTCCCTCCCTAACAGCGCCGTGGGTGTACCAACACCACACGGACAATGTCCTGGAACTCCCTCCCTAACAGCACTGTAGGTGTACCTACACCACACGGGACAAAATCCTGGAACAACCCTCCCTAACATCGCCGTGGGTGTAGCTACACCACAGGGACAAAATCCTGGAACTCCCTCCCTAACAGCACTGTGGGTGTAGCTACACCACAGGGACAAAATCCTGGAACTCCCTCCCTAACAGCGCTGTGGGTGTACCTACACCACACGGACAAAATCCTGGAAAACCCTCCCTAACAGCGCTGTGGGTGTACCTACACCACACGGACAAAATCCTGCAACTCCCTCCCTAACAGCACCGTGGGTGTACCTACACCACACGGGACAAAATCCTGGAACTCCCTCCCTAACAGCGCCGTGGGTGTACCTACACCACACGGGACAAAATCCTTGAACTCCCTCCCTAACAGCGCCGTGGGTGTACCTACACCACACGGACAAACTCCTGGAACTCCCTCCCTAACAGCGCCGTGAGTGTACCTACACCACACAGACAAAATCCAGGAACTCCCTCCCTAACAGCACCGTGGGTGTACCTACACCACACACGGGGACAAAATCCTGGAACTCCCTCCCTAACAGCCCTGTGGGTGTACCTACACCACACAGACAAAATCCTGGAACTCCCTCCCTAACAGCACTGTGGGTGTACCTACACCACACGGACACAATCCTGGAACTCCCTCCCTAACAGCGCCGTGGGTGTACCTACACCACACGGACAAAAACCTGGAACACCCTCACTAACAGCGCCGTGGGTGTACCTACACCACATGGACAAAATCCTGGAACTCCCTCCCTAACAGCGCCGTGGGTGTACCTACACCACACGGACACAAAATCCAGGAACACCCTCCCTAACAGCTCCGTGGGTGTACCTACACCACACGGACACAAAATCCTGGAACTCCCTCCCTAACAGCACCGTGGGTGTACCTACACCACACACGGGGACAAAATCCTGGAACTCGCTCCCTAACAGCGCCGTGGGTGGACCTACACCACACACGGGGACAAAATCCTGGAACTCCCTCCCTAACAGCACTGTGGGTGTACCTACACCACACGGGACAAAATCCTGGAACTCCCTCCCTAACAGCACTGTGGGTGTACCTACACCACACAAGGGAACAAAATCCTGGAACTCCCTCCCTAACAGCACCATGGGTGTACCTAAACCACACACGGGGACAAAATCCTGGAACTCCCTCCCTAACAGCGCTGTGGGTGTACCTACACCACACGGACAAAATCCTGGAACTCCCTCCCTAACAGCGCCGTGGGTGTACCTACACCACACGTACAAATTCCTGGAACTCCCCCCCTAACAGCACCGTGGGTGTACCTACACCACACGGACAGACTCCTGGAACTCCCTCCCTAACAGCGCCGTGGGTGTACCAACACCACACGGACAGATTCCTGGAACACCCTCCCTAACAGCGCCGTGAGTGTACCTACACCACATGGGACAAAATCCTGGAACTCCCACCCTAACAGCGCCGTGGGTGTACCTACACCACATGGGACAAAATCCTGGAACTCCCACCCTAACAGCGCTGTGGGTGTACCTACACCACACGGACAAAATCCTGGAACTCCCTCCCTAACAGCGCCGTGGGTGTACCAACACCACACGGACAATGTCCTGGAACTCCCTCCCTAACAGCACTGTAGGTGTACCTACACCACACGGGACAAAATCCTGGAACTCCCTCCCTAACATCGCCGTGGGTGTACCTACACCACACGGGGACAAAATCCTGGAACTCCCTCCCTAACAGCGCCGTGGGTGTACCTACACCACACAGACAAAATCCTGGAACTCCCTCCCTAACAGCACTGTGGGTGTAGCTACACCACAGGGACAAAATCCTGGAACTCCCTCCCTAACAGCACTGTGGGTGTACCTACACCACACGGACAAAATCCTGGAACTCCCTCCCTAACAGCGCTGTGGGTGTACCTACACCACACGGACAAAATCCTGGAAAACCCTCCCTAACAGCGCTGTGGGTGTACCTACACCACACGGACAAAATCCTGGAACTCCCTCCCTAACAGCACCGTGGGTGTACCTACACCACACGGGACAAAATCCTGGAACTCCCTCCCTAACAGCGCCGTGGGTGTACCTACACCACACGGGGACAAAATCCTGGAACTCCCTCCCTAACAGCGCTGTGGGTGTACCTACACCACATGGGTCAAAATCCTGGAACTCCCTCCCTAACAGCGCCGTGGGTGTACCTACAACACACGGACAAAATCCTGGAACTCCCACCCTAACAGCACCGTGGGTGTACCTACACCACAGGGACAAAATCCTGGAACTACCTCCCTAACAGCGCCGTGGGTGTACCTACACCACACGGGGACAAAATCCTGGAACTCCCTCCCTAACAGCGCCGTGGGTGTACCTACACCACACGGGACAAAATCCTGGAACTCCCTCCCTAACAGCGCTGTGGGTGTACCTACACCACACGGACAAAATCCTGGAACTCCCTCCCTAACAGCGCCGTGGGTGTACCTACACCACACGGGGAAAAAATCCTGGAACTCCCTCCCTAACAGCGCCGTGGGTGTACCTACACCATACGGACAAAATCCTGGAACTCCCTCCCTAACAGCGCCGTGGGTGTACCTACACCACACGGGACAAAATCCTGGAACTCCCTCCCTAACAGCGCCGTGGGTGTACCTACACCACACGGACAAAATCCTGGAACTCCCTCCCTAACAGCGCCGTGGGTGTACCTACACCACACGGGGACAAAATCCTGGAACTCACTCCCTAACAGCGCCGTGGGTGTACCTACACCACACACGGGGACAAAATCCTGGAACTCCCTCCCTAACAGCGCCGTGGGTGTACCTACACCACACACGGGGACAAAATCCTGGAACTCCCTCCCTAACAGCGCCGTGGGTGTACCTACACCACACGGACAAAATCCTGGAACTCCCTCCCTAACAGCGCCGTGGGTGTACCTACACCACACGGGGACTGCTGCGGTTCAAGAAGGCGGCTCAACCCCCCCACCTTCTCCAGGGGGCATTTCGGGACGGGCAATAAATGCTAGACCCAGTCAGGGACACCCACGTCTCATGGAAGGGGAATAAGCCGGAAATATGTTGCGGAGTTTGATCAGTCACCATTTCCATCCGAACGACAGCATCTTTACACGGCAGAAGGACTCTCTCCGGCCCATCCGGTCTGCACTGGCTCTCTGGGCGCGGTTTCCACCTGGTCCCGCTCCCCCTGCCTTATTCCCCCTAACCCTGCCGCCCAGGAGAATGAGGGTCGGTACCTCACTGAAACGTCGGAGAGGCTGGAGGAACTGGGAATGCGGGCGCAGGGAAGGTGTCGTATTGTTTTCTGTCAGCTACTGGGTTGGCTGCAGTTTCAGAGACGGGTCCACTGGAACAGGATGAGAGATCTGTCCCACGTTGCCGTGTGAGAGTGCGTGTGAGTGAGAGTGCGATTGAGTGAGAGTGCGTGTGTGTGTGTGTGTGTGCGTGTGTGAGAGTGCGTGTGAGTGTGAGAGTGTATGTGTGTGTGAGTGTGCGAGTGCGTGTGTGTGTGTGTGTGTGTGAGTGTGACAGTGTGTCTGTGTGTGAATGTGAGTGTGCCGCAATGGCAGAAGGTCAGTGCTGAGAGAAAGCCGGACTGTCGGAAAGTCAGTACTGAGGGAGAGCCGCACTGTCGGAGGGTCAGTACTGAGGGAGAGCCGCACTGTCGGAGGGTCAGTGCTGAGGGAGAGCCGCACTGTCGGAGGGTCAGTACTGAGGGAGAGCCGCACTGTCGGAGGGTCAGTACTGAGGGAGAGCCGCACTGTCGGAGGATCAGTACTGAGGGAGTGCCGCACTGTCGGAGGGTCAGTACTGAGGGAGAGCCGCACTGTCGGAGGGTCAGTACTGAGGGAGCGCCGCACTGTCGGAGGGTCAGTACTGAGGGAGAGCCGCACTGTCGAAGGGTCAGTGCTGAGTGAAAGCCGGACTGTCGGAGGGTCAGTACTGAGGGAGAGCCGCACTGTCGGAGGGTCAGTACTGAGGGAGTGCCGCACTGTCGGAGGGTCAGTACTGAGGGAGTGCCGCACTGTCGGAGGGTCAGTGCTGAGGGAGAGCCGCAGTGTCGGAGGGTCAGTACTGAGGGAGAGCCGCACTGTCGGAGGGTCAGTGCTGAGGGAGTGCCGCACTGTCGGAGGGTCAGTGCTGAGGGAGAGCCGCACTGTCGGAGGGTCAGTGCTGAGGGAGTGCCGCACTGTCGGAGGGTCAGTGCTGAGGGAGAGCCGCACTATCAGATGGTCAGTACTGAGGGAGAGCCGCACTGTCGGAGGGTCAGTGCTGAGGGAGAGCCACACTGTCGGAGGGTCAGTGCTGAGGGAGAGCCGCACTGTCGGAGGGTCAGTGCTGAGGGAGAGCCGCACTGTCGGAGGGTTAGTGCTGAGGGAGCGCCGCACTGTCGGATGGTCAGTGCTGAGGGAGAGCCGCACTGTCGGAGGGTCAGTGCTGAGGGAGAGCCGCACTGTCGGAGGGTCAGTGCTGAGGGAGAGCCGCACTGTCGGAGGGTTAGTGCTGAGGGAGCGCCGCACTGTCGGATGGTCAGTGCTGAGGGAGAGCCGCACTGTCGGAGGGTCAGTGCTGAGGGAGCGCCGCACTGTCGGAGGGTCAGTACTGAGGGAGCGCCGCACTGTTGGAGGGTCAGTACTGAGAGAGTGCCGCACAGTCGGAGGGTCAGTACTGAGGAAGTGCCGCACTGTCGGAGGGTCAGTACTGAGGGAGATCCGCATTGTCGGAGGGTCAGTACTGAGGGAGAGCCGCACTGTCGGAGGGTCAGTACTGAGGGAGCACCGCACTGACGGAGGGACAGTACTGAGGGAGACCGCACTGTCGGAGGGTCAGTGCTGAGGGAGAGCCGCACTGTCGGAGGGTCAGTACTGAGGGAGTGCCGCACTGTCAGAGGGTCAGTACTGAGGGAGAGCCGCACTGTCGGAGGGTCAGTACTGAGGGAGAGCCGCACTGTCGGAGGGTCAGTACTGAGGGAGAGCCGCACTGTCGGAGGGTCAGTGCTGAGGGAGTGCCGCACTGTCGGAGGGTCAGTACTGAGGTAGAGCCGCACTGTGGGAGGGTCAGTACTGAGGGAGAGGCGCACTGTCAGAGGGTCAGTGCTGAGGGAGCGCCGCACTGTCGGAGGGTCAGTACTGAGGGAGTGCTCCACTGTCAGAGGGTCAGTACTGAGGGAGCGTCGCACTGTGGGAGGGTCAGTACTGAGGGAGAGCCGCACTGTCGGAGGGTCAGTGCTGAGGGAGTGCTGCACTGTCGGAGGGTCAGTACTGAGGGAGCGTCGCACTGTCGGAGGGTCAGTGCTGAGGGAGTGCCGCACTGTCGGAGGATCAGTACTGAGGTAGAGCCGCACTGTGGGAGGGTCAGTACTGAGGGAGAGCCCCACTGTCGGAGGGTCAGTGCTGAGGGAGTGCCGCACTGTCGGAGGGTCAGTACTGAGGGAGTGCTCCCCTGTCAGAGGGTCAGTACTGAGGGAGCGTCGCACTGTGGGAGGGTCAGTACTGAGGGAGAGCCGCACTGTCGGAGGGTCAGTGCTGAGGGAGTGCTGCACTGTCGGAGGGTCAGTACTGAGGGAGTGCTGCACTGTCGGAGGGTCAGTACTGAGGGAGCGTCGCACTGTCGGAGGGTCAGTACTGAGGGAGAGCCGCACTGTCGGAGGGTCAGTGCTGAGGGAGGGCCGTAATGTCGGAGGGTCAGTACTGAGGGAGAGCCGCACTGTCGGAGGGTCAGTGCTGAGGGAGAGCCGCACTGTCGGAGGGTCAGTGCTGAGCGAGAGCCGCACTGTCGGAGGGTCAGTGCTGAGGGAGAGCCGCACTGTCGGGGGGTCAGTACTGAGGGAGAGCCGCACGGTCGGAGGGTCAGTGCTGAGGGAGAGCCGCACTGTCGGAGGGTCAGTGCTGAGGGAGTGCCGCACTGTCGGAGGGTCAGTGCTGAGGGAGTGCCGCACTGTCAGAGGGTCAGTGCTGAGGGAGAGCCGCACTGTCGGAGGGTCAGTGCTGAGGGAGAGCCGCACTGTCGGAGGGTCAGTGCTGAGGGAGTGCCGCACTGTCAGAGGGTCAGTGCTGAGGGAGAGCCGCACTGTCGGAGGGTCAGTGCTGAGGGAGAGCCGCACTGTCGGAGGGTCAGTACTGAGGGAGAGCCGCACTGTCGGAGGGTCAGTGCTGAGGGAGAGCCGCACTGTCGGAGGGTCAGTGCTGAGGGAGAGCCGCACTGTCGGAGAGTCAGTGCTGAGGGAGAGCCGCACTGTCAGAGGGTCAGTGCTGAGGGAGTGCCGCACTGTCGGAGGGTCAGTGCTGAGGGAGTGCCGCACTGTCAGAGGGTCAGTGCTGAGGGAGAGCCGCACTGTCGGAGGGTCAGTACTGAGGGAGAGCCGCACTGTCGGAGGGTCAGTGCTGAGGGACTGCCGCACTGTCGGAGGGTCAGTGCTGAGGGAGAGCCGCACTGTCGGAGGGTCAGTGCTGAGGGAGTGCCGCACTGTCGGAGGGTCAGTGCTGAGGGAGAGTCGCACTGTCGGAGGGTCAGTACTGAGGGAGTTCTGCACTGTCAGAGGGTCAGTACTGAGGGAGAGCCGCACTGTCGGAGGTTCAGCACTGAGGGAAAGCCGCACTGTCGGAGGGTCAGTGCTGAGGGAGTGCCGCACTGTCGGAGGGTCAGTACTGAGGGAGAGCCGCACTGTCGGAGGGTCAGTGCTGAGGGAGAGCCTCACAGTCGGAGGGTCAGTACTGACGGAGAGCGGCACTGTCAGAGGGTCAGTACTGAGGGAGTGCTGCACTGTCAGAGGGTCACTTCTGAGGGAGAGCCGCACTGTCGGAGGGTCAGTACTGAGGGAGCGCCGCACTGTCGGAGGGTCAGTACTGAGGGAGAGCCGCACTGTCGGAGGGTCAGGGCTGAGAGAGAGCCGCACTGTCGGAGGGTCAGTACTGAGGGAGTGCCGCACTGTCGGAGGGTCAGTGCTGAGGGAGAGCCGAACTGTCGGAGGGTCAGTACTGAGGGAGTGCCGCACTGTCGGAGGGTCAGTACTGAGGGAGAGCCGCACTGTCGGAGGGTCAGTGCTGAGGGAGTGCCGCACTGTCGGAGGGTCAGTACTGAGGGAGAGCCGCATTGTCGGAGCGTCAGTACTGAGGGAGAGCCGCACTGTCGGAGGGTCAGTAATGAGGGAGAGCCGCACTGTCGGAGGGTCAGTACTGAGGGAGAGCCGCACTGTCGGAGGGTCAGTACTGATGGAGCGCTGCACTGTCAGAGGGTCAGTACTGAGGTAGCGCCGCACTGTCGGAGTGTCAGTACTGAGGGAGAGCCGCACTGTCGGAGGGTAAGTACTGAGGGATGGCCTTACTGTCGGAGGGTCAGTACTGAGGGAGAGCCGCACTGTTGGAGAGTCAGTGCTGAGGGAGAGCCGCACTGTGGGACGGTCAGTGCTGAGGGAGCGCCGCACTGTGGGAGGGTCAGTACTGAGGGAGCGCCGCACTGTCAGAGGGTCAGTACTGAGGGAGCGCCGCACTGTCAGAGGGTCAGTGCTGAAGGAGAGCCGCACTGTCGGAGGGTCAGTACTGAGGGAGAGCCGCACTGTCGGAGGGTCAGTACTGAGGGAGAGCCGCACTGTGGGAGGGTCAGTGCTGAAGGAGATCTGAACTGTCGGAGTGTCAGTACTGAGGGAGAGCCGCACTGTCGGAGGGTCAGTACTGAGGGAGTGCCGCACTGTCGGAGGGTCAGTACTGAGGGAGTGCCGCACTGTCGGAGGGTCAGTGCTGAGGGAGTGCCGCACTGTCGGAGGGTCAGTGCTGAGGGAGAGCCGCACTGTCGGAGGGTCAGTACTGAGGGAGAGCCGCACTGTCGGAGGGTCAGTGCTGAGGGAGTGCCGCACTGTCGTAGGGTCAGTGCTGAGGGAGCGCCGCACTGTCGGAGGGTCAGTGCTGAGGGAGCGCTGCACTGTCAGAGGGTCAGTACTGAGGGAGAGCCGCACTGTTAGAGGGTCAGTGCTGAGGGAGCACCGCACTGTCGGAGGGTCAGTACTGAGGGAGAGCCGCACTGTCGGAGGGTCAGTACTGAGGGAGAGCCGCACTGTCGGAGGGTCACTGCTGAGGGAGTGCCGCACTGTCGGAGGGTTAGTACTGAGGGAGCGCCGCACTGTCGGAGGGTCAGCGCTGAGGGAGCACCGCACTGTCGGAGGGTCACTGCTGAGGGAGTGCCGCACTGTTGGAGGGTCAGTACTGAGGGAGAGCAGCACTGCCGGAGGGTCAGTACTGAGGGAGAGCCGTACTGTCAGAGGGTCAGTACTGAGGGAGTGCCGCACTGTCGGAGGGTCAGTACTGAGGGAGCGCCGCACTGTCGGAGGGTCAGTGCTGAGGGAGCGCCACACGGTCAGAGGGTCAGTGCTGAGGGAGTGCCGCACTGTCGGAGGGTCAGTACTGAGGGAGAGCCGTACTGTCGGAGGGTCAGTACTGAGGGAGAGCCGCACTGTCGGAGGGTCAGTGCTGAGGGAGAGCTGCACTGTCGGAGGGTCAGTGCTGAGGGAGAGCTGCACTGTCGGAGGGTCAGTACTGAGGGAGTGCCGCACTGTCGGAGGGTCAGTACTGAGGGAGAGCCGCACTGTCGGAGGGTCAGTACTGAGGGAGAGCCGCACTGTCGGAGGGTCAGTACTGAGGGAGAGCCGCAATGTCGGAGGGTCAGTACTGAGGGAGAGCCGCACTGTCGGAGGGTCAGTACTGAGGGAGTGCCGCACTGTCGGAGGGTCGGTACTGAAGGAGTGCCGCACTGTCGGAGGGTCGGTGCTGAGGGAGTGCCGCACTGTCGGAGGGTCGGTGCTGAGGGAGAGCCGCACTGTCGGAGGGTCAGTGCTGAAGGAGTGCTGCACTGTCGGAGGGTCAGTACTGAGGGAGAGCCGCACTGTCGGAGGGTCAGTGCTGAGGGAGAGCCGCACTGTCGGAGGGTCAGTACTGAGGGAGAGCCGCACTGTCGGAGGGTCAGTGCTGAGGGAGAGCCGCACTGTCGGAGGGTCAGTGCTGAGGGAGAGCCGCACTGTCGGAGGGTTAGTGCTGAGGGAGAGCCGCACTGTCGGAGGGTCAGTACTGAGGGATAGCCGCACTGTCGGAGGGTCAGTGCTGAGGGAGAGCAGCACCGTCGGAGGGTCAGTGCCGAGGGAGTGCCGCACTGTCGGAGGGTCAGTACTGAGGGAGAGCCGCACTGTCAGAGGGTCAGTACTGAGTGAGTGCCGCACTGTCGGAGGGTAAGTACTGAGGGAGCGCCGCACTGTCGGAGGGTCAGTACTGAGGGAGTGCCGCACTGTCGGAGGGTCAGTGCTGAGGGAGAGCCGCACTGTCGGAGGGTAAGTACTGAGGGAGAGCCGCACTGTCGGAGGGTCAGTGCTGAGGGAGAGCCGCACTGTCGGAGGGTCAGTGCTGAGGGAGAGCCGCACTGTCGGAGGGTCAGTGCTGAGGGAGAGCCGCACTGTCGGAGGGTCAGTACTGAGGGAGTGCCGCACTGTCGGAGGGTCAGTACCGAGGGAATGCCGCACTGTCAGAGGGTCAGTACTGAGGGAGAGCCGCACTGTCGGAGGGTCAGTACTGAGGGAGAGCCGCACTGTCGGAGGGTCAGTACTGAGGGAGTGCCGCACTGTTGGAGGGTCAGTACTGAGGGAGAGCAGCACTGTCGGAGGGTCAGTACTGAGGGAGTGCCGCACTTTCGGAGGGTCAGTACTGAGGGAGAGTCTCACAGTCGGAGGGTCAGTACTGACGGAGAGCGGCACTGTCAGAGGGTCAGTACTGAGGGAGTGCTGCACTGTCAGAGGGTCACTTCTGAGGGAGAGCCGCACTGTCGGAGGGTCAGTACTGAGGGAGCGCCGCACTGTCGGAGGGTCAGTACTGAGGGAGAGCCGCACTGTCGGAGGGTCAGGGCTGAGAGAGAGCTGCACTGTCGGAGGGTCAGTACTGAGGGAGTGCCGCACTGTCGGAGGGTCAGTACTGAGGGAGTGCCGCACTGTCGGAGGGTCAGTGCTGAGGGAGAGCCGCACTGTCGGAGGGTCAGTACTGAGGGAGTGCCGCACTGTCGGAGGGTCAGTACTGAGGGAGAGCCGCACTGTCGGAGGGTCAGTGCTGAGGGAGTGCCGCACTGTCGGAGGGTCAGTACTGAGGGAGAGCCGCACTGTCGGAGCGTCAGTACTGAGGGAGAGCCGCACTGTCGGAGGGTCAGTACTGATGGAGCGCTGCACTGTCAGAGGGTCAGTACTGAGGTAGCGCCGCACTGTCGGAGTGTCAGTACTGAGGGAGAGCCGCACTGTCGGAGGGTAAGTACTGAGGGATGGCCTTACTGTCGGAGGGTCAGTACTGAGGGAGAGCCGCACTGTTGGAGAGTCAGTGCTGAGGGAGAGCCGCACTGTGGGACGGTCAGTGCTGAGGGAGCGCCGCACTGTGGGAGGGTCAGTACTGAGGGAGCGCCGCACTGTCAGAGGGTCAGTACTGAGGGAGCGCCGCACTGTCAGAGGGTCAGTGCTGAAGGAGAGCCGCACTGTCGGAGGGTCAGTACTGAGGGAGAGCCGCACTGTCGGAGGGTCAGTACTGAGGGAGAGCCGCACTGTGGGAGGGGTCAGTGCTGAAGGAGATCTGAACTGTCGGAGGGTCAGTTCTGAGGGAGAGCCGCACTGTCGGAGGGTCAGTGCTGAGGGAGTGCCGCACTGTCGGAGGGTCAGTACTGAGGGAGTGCCGCACTGTCGGAGGGTCAGTGCTGAGGGAGTGCCGCACTGTCGGAGGGTCAGTGCTGAGGGAGAGCCGCACTGTCGGAGGGTCAGTACTGAGGGAGAGCCGCACTGTCGGAGGGTCAGTGCTGAGGGAGTGCCGCACTGTCGTAGGGTCAGTGCTGAGGGAGCGCCGCACTGTCGGAGGGTCAGTGCTGAGGGAGCGCTGCACTGTCAGAGGGTCAGTACTGAGGGAGAGCCGCACTGTCAGAGGGTCAGTGCTGAGGGAGCACCGCACTGTCGGAGGGTCAGTACTGAGGGAGAGCCGCACTGTCGGAGGGTCAGTACTGAGGGAGAGCCGCACTGTCGGAGGGTCAGTACTGAGGGAGAGCCGCACTGTCGGAGGGTCACTGCTGAGGGAGTGCCGCACTGTCGGAGGGTCAGTACTGAAGGAGTGCCGCACTGTCGGAGGGTCGGTGCTGAGGGAGTGCCGCACTGTCGGAGGGTCGGTTGCTGAGGGAGAGCCGCACTGTCGGAGGGTCAGTGCTGAGGGAGAGCCGCACTGTCGGAGGGTCAGTGCTGAAGGAGTGCTGCACTGTCGGAGGGTCAGTACTGAGGGAGAGCCGCACTGTCGGAGGGTCAGTGCTGAGGGAGAGCCGCACTGTCGGAGGGTCAGTACTGAGGGAGAGCCGCACTGTCGGAGGGTCAGTGCTGAGGGAGAGCCGCACTGTCGGAGGGTCAGTGCTGAGGGAGAGCCGCACTGTCGGAGGGTCAGTGCTGAGGGAGAGCCGCACTGTCGGAGGGTCAGTGCTGAGGGAGAGCCGCACTGTCGGAGGGTCAGTACTGAGGGATAGCCGCACTGTCGGAGGGTCAGTGCTGAGGGGAGAGCAGCACTGTCGGAGGGTCAGTGCCAAGGGAGTGCCGCACTGTCGGAGGGTCAGTACTGAGGGAGAGCCGCACTGTCAGAGGGTCAGTACTGAGTGAGTGCCGCACTGTCGGAGGGTAAGTACTGAGGGAGCGCCGCACTGTCGGAGGGTAAGTACTGAGGGAGAGCCGCACTGTCGGAGGGTCAGTGCTGAGGGAGAGCCGCACTGTCGGAGGGTCAGTGCTGAGGGAGAGCCGCACTGTCGGAGGGTCAGTGCTGAGGGAGAGCCGCACTGTCGGAGGGTCAGTACTGAGGGAGTGCCGCACTGTCGGAGGGTCAGTACTGAGGGAATGCCGCACTGTCAGAGGGTCAGTACTGAGGGAGAGCCGCACTGTCGGAGGGTCAGTACTGAGGGAGAGCCGCACTGTCGGAGGGTCAGTACTGAGGGAGTGCTGCACTGTCGGAGGGTCAGTACTGAGGGAGTGCTGCACTGTCGGAGGGTCAGTACTGAGGGAGTGCCGCACTGTCGGAGGGTCAGTACTGAGGGAGTGCTGCGCTGTCAGAGGGTCAGTGCTGAGGGAGAGCCGCACTGTCGGAGGGTCAGTACTGAGGGAGCGCCGCACTGTCGGAGGGTCAGTACTGAAGGAGAGCCGCACTGTCGGAGGGTCAGTGCTGAGGGAGTGCCGCACTGTCAGAGGGTCAGCGTCCCTCCCTCTCCTCTCCACCGTCCACCCCCGACCGTCGATTGGGTCGTTCGTCTCGCTTTCCTTGACCATCAGTTGGCATCATCTCATTTTTTGGTCATCCTTCTACCATTGGCTGGTTCCGAGAGCCTCATGCGCGACCATTGGTCCGCGTGGACGTCAATCAAAACACGGCCCGCACCCCCCCCCCCCCACAGAGTCCGCCCCATTGCTTTGCCCCGGCCGCCCGTGCTCTCTCGCTCACCCTCTTACCCCACGCCAATTGGTCTAGCTAGCCGTCAATCATCGACACGTTGCCCGTTTGGTTGACCGCCCACCCTCCCCTGGGCTCTCCGAAGCGTCGATTGGCCCGAGCAGGCCGTCAATCATCTTTGACAGGCCGTTGGCTTGACCCCGCCCGCTCCCATTGGTCAGCACGCCTATCAATCAGCGCTCAGTCCCATCCTCCTCTTCGCGAAACACAAAACCTCGGGCCCCCATTGGTCGGTTCCGCCCACCCACCGACGCGCCCGCCACGACCCATAACGTCAATCAGACGCCTCGGAGAAGGCGAGACACGTGCCCTCCACTATGACGTCATCGCATTGCATCCGATTGGTCGCCCGGGCCTTCAATCGGCGCCTAATCGGGCTGCGTTCGACGCTGATTGGCCGCACTTTCTCAGATAAACAACCCCGCCCTCCTCACTCCCCGCCCCACCCCCGGCTCACGTGACGCCACGCGCCTTAGCACAGTCGGTTGCAAACCCCGCCTACCCCCTCACCCACCCACCCTTTTCCTCCAGGCGATTGGACGGAGCTCCAAACCGGGGACGCCGATTGGACCGCCTCAGGCCTGCGTCGCATCCCCGGCTCGCGGCGCCGATTGGACGAGCGGCGGTGACGTCGCCCAACCGGGCCGGGGACGTGGGCGGGGCTGCGCCCTGTTTACCAGATCGAGGTGGAAGCCGCCGGCCGCCATTTTGTATTTCGCTGAAGCGGCGACGGGCGGAGATTCGGTTTTTTGGTTGGAAGGGGGGGTGGGGCGAGCAGGAAAAAAAAAACCCCCGGCGAGTGACCGGTTGGGATTCGGCCTCCGGAACAAACAAATAAATAAAAACGGGCGGTGCCGAGACGATGCGGTTCCAGTACCAGAGCGAGCAGCCGTTCGAGGTGCGGCGGGCCGAGGGCGAGAAGATCCGGGCCAAGTACCCGGACAAAGTGCCGGTGGGTGGAGCCTGAGAGCCGTCGTTGGCGTCACCGGGCCGCGCGTCAGGAAGCCCCGCCCTTCGTCGTTCCGGCCACGCCCCCTCCCTCACCTTGGTCTCCGGCCCCCCCCCACGTCCCCTCCTCTTGCCTTGTGACTGTGGCCCCGCCTCCACTCCGATTGTCACTGGGGCCCCGCCTCCCTCCACTCCATTGTCACTGGGGCCCCGCCTCCCCTCCCACTGTTCCTGGGGCCCCGCCTCCCTCATTCTGTCACTGGGGCCCCGCCTCCCCTCCACTCCCATTGTCACTGGGGCCCCGCCTCCCCTCCCACTGTTCCTGGGGCCCCGCCTCCCTCAATCTGTCACTGGGGCCCGCCTCCCCTCCACTCCCATTGTCACTGGGGCCCCCGCCTCCCCTCCCACTGTTCCTGGGGCCCCGCCTCCCTCATCCTGTCACTGGGGCCCCGCCTCCACTCCCATTGTCACTGGGGCCCCGCCTCCCTCCCTTTGTCACTGGGGCCCCGCCTCCACTCCCATTTTCACTGGGGCCCCACCTCCCTCCCTTTGTCAGAGGCCCCGCCTCCCTCCCCCTGTTACTGGGGCCCCACCTCCCACCCACCTTCACTGGGGCCCGCCTCCCTCCCCCTGTCACTGGGGCCCCACCTCCCTCCCACTGTCACTGGGGCCCCGCCTCCCTCCCCCTGTTACTGGGGCCCCCCGCCTCCCCTCCCATTGTCACTGGGGCCCCACCTCCCTCCCCCTGTTACTGGGGCCCCGCCTCCACTCCCGTTGTCCCTAGGGCCCGCCTCCTTCCCCCTGTCACTGGGGCCCCGCCTCCACTCCCATTGTCACTGGGGTCCCGCCTCCACTCCCGTTGTCACTGGGGCCTGCCTCCTTCCCCCTGTCACTGGGGCCCCGCCTCCCTCCCCCTGTCACTGGGGCCCCACCTCCCTCCCCCTGTCACTGAGGCCCCGCCTCCACTCCCATTGTCACTGGGGTCCCGCCTCCACTCCCGTTGTCACTGGGGCCTGCCTCCTTCCCCCGTCACTGGGGCCCCGCCTCCTTCCCCCCTGTCACTGAGGCCCCGCCTCCACTCCCATTGTCACTGGGGCCCGCCTCCCTCCCCCTGTCACTGGGGCCCCCTCCCTCCCCTGTCACTGGGGCCCAGCCTCCCTCCCCCTGTCACTGGGGCCCCGCCTCCCTCCCCCTGTCACTGGGGCCTCGCCTCCCTCCCCCTGTCACTGGGGCCCCGCCTCCCTCCCCCTGTCACTGGGGCCCCGCCTCCCTCCCCCTGTCACTGGGGCCCCGCCTCCCTCCCATTTATTGCCCCTTCTCCCGTCTCCCTCCTCCCCATCCCTCTCCCTCTCCATCCCTCTCCCTCCCCCATCCCTCTCCCTCCCTCCCCATCCCTCTCCCTCCCTCCCTATCCCTCTCCCTCCCTCCCTCCCCCTCCTCTCCTCTCCCATTCCCTCTCCCTCCCCCCTCCCCCGCCCCTTTCCCTCCCTCCCCATCCCTTTCCCTCCCTCCCCCCTCCCTCTCCCTCCCGCCCTCTCCCTCCCCCCTCTCCCTCCCTCCCCATCCCTCTCCCTCCCTCCCCCCCACCCTCCTCCCTGTCCCTCCCTCCCTGTCCCTCTCCCTCGTCCCTCTCCCTCGTCCCTCTCCCTCGTCCCTCTCCCTCGTCCCTCTCCCTCGTCCCTCTCCCTCGTCCCTCTCCCTCGTCCCTCTCCCTCTCCCTCCCTCCCCCTCTCTCGCCCCTTCCCTCCCTCTCTCTAGGCCTGTCCCTCCCCCTCCCTCGCTTCTCTTCCCCCCCCTCTCTCTCTCTGTCTCTGTCTCTCTTTCTCTGTCTCTCCCTGCCTCTCTCTCTCTGTCTCTCTCTCTCTCTGTCTCTCTTTCTCTGTCTCTTTCCCTGTCTCTCTCTCCGTCTCTCTCTCCCTGTCTCTCTCCCTGTCTCTCTCTCTCTGTCTCTCTCTGTCTCTCTCTCCCTGTCTCTCTCTCCTGTCTCTCTCTCTCTGTCTCTCTCTCTCTGTCCCTCTCTCTCTGTCTCCCCCCTCTCTCTGTCTCGCTCTCTGTCTCTCCCCCTCTCTCTGTCTCTCTCTCTGTCTCCCCCCTCTCTCTGTCTCCCCCCCTCTCTCTGTCTCCCCCCTCTCTCTGTCTCCCCCCTCTCTCTGTCTCCCCCCTCTCTCTGTCTCACTCTCTCCCTGTCCCCCTCTCCCCCTCTCCCCCTCTCTCTCTCTGTCTCTCTCTCTGTCTCTCTCTCTGTCCCTCTCTCTGTCCCTCTCTCTGTCCCTCTCTCTGTCCTCTCTCTGTCTCTGCCCTCTCTCTGCCCCTCTCTCTGCCCCTCTCTCTGCCCCTCTCTCTGCCCCTCTCTCTGCCCCTCTCTCTGTCTCT